>CM046854.1:5712820-5785468 GCA_025617745.1 Heliocidaris erythrogramma
TTTGTTTTCTAAATGTTCAATAAGATATACTGCAGTGCATTTAATTCGAATTCCACCCACAATGCAATCGATACCAAATTATCAATACATCTTGCTTTACTTCTTCGATTTTTTTTTGTTTTGTTTTGTTTTATTTTGTTACTTCCCTTCCTTTAATGTATCTGGAGGTTGTCATAATCACAGTCACCATTGTAAGGGAATTCGTCTTTGAGTGTTTTAGTGTTAGGTCTGTTAAGCCCTTATTTTAGTTTTGGGGGACAGAGTATACAAAAGCACCAAACTTTGCAGATGTACTTGTTAGTAAAATAGCTTCATTTTATCCTACAAGACCCATGCAATCAAACCACGTCTTCATGCAAAATTATGCTAATTTATTCAGTTTACATGCATTAAATCATTAAGTCCATTGACATGGTGAAATCAAATAGCTATAAAATGTTCCAAACTTTCTATATGTATTTCTCATGGCTATAGCTTTATTTTTTCCCCACGGGACTCGTCGAATTAAATCTCATCTTCATGCGAAATTATGCTACTATATGCCAATTATTGTACTATATGTACCTAGACAGTGTAAAATATCAAGTGCTTGAAAATGTACCAAACTTTCCATAATTATGTATTTGTTTTTCCTACAGATTTATTTCTTCCCACAGGACCTAGAACAAAACCCTCACATCTTCATGAAAAGTTTTAATTCATGCAAATTATGGAATTACATGTGTTGATGCCATTCATATTGTACGTATTTAAGAGCTTTAGCTCTTCAATACGTGTAATATTTGCATTAAAAATCAAGAAATATACTTTGAAAAATGCAGTTTAGCATTGTCTTTTTCATCTACCTGACTTTATTTATCAGTGAGTATCAAGTTGGACGTGCTGATATAGTCGACTGTTGATATACCATTGCAATTCTGTGTTATGCTTTAATATACATAAATTATAATAAAATAGTTTTAAAGTCAATGAATATATGCAGAATATCACACTTTACAAAGTCATTTCACTAACCTGACCTTATTCACCAATATATTACAAATTTGAGGAGCTTTTTATGGTAATCTCTTGATATCAATGGAAATGTGCATTATGCATAAATGTGCATCATTTAGAATTAAAATCAATAAACATGCAATTATTAATGTTATTGTATTCTAACTGATTAATCTAATCTATGTGTTGGAATATGAAGCCCTTCCACATTTATTTTGGGAGTATATCATAAAATATGGATATTATGCATAAATTAGCATAAATTATTAAGATGAAATATAAATTTCATAATTTCATTGGATTTACCTGGATATGAAAAACTAAGGAACTAGTTTAGAAATTTACAGACAAACAACAGAATTTGCGTTTTTTGCATGAAATTAGAATTTTATATAGGTTACTATTCACCGATTTCTAGGTACCCTATCTAAAATTAACGCTTTTAATGTATGCGCTTTTGTAAATTCTGTCCCCAAAATTTTGCTACCAGACCTGAATATGTGCGTGTGTGTCCTTTTAAAGGCAAACAGATGGTCATGACATTGAATATAGCTGGCAATATCTTGGTATTGTGCAATTTCTTTTGATGAAACAAATATTTCAACATATTGTGGGAATCCCATGTTCCAAAAATAGCACGTAAACGTTATGATTACACCATCAAAGGATGAAAATTGAATAGATCTACAGACCTCCGATAATATAACCTTCATTTCACAAAGAAGCGACGCGACAAAAGTGGAAGGGCAAAGTCTGGAAAGGTTTCAGTGTCTGTAAAATCAACCACGTTTTGGGGGAGTGTCTACGAATACGTCCTTCGATTGACGGTTTACTATGAATAAACATTTTATGCAGGCCCTCGACTCAATGATATCCAGTCAAATACAAGTGAGCTTTTGATGTGAGAGGATATTCCATTTTAGTTTGAGGGGCTCTTTTAACTGAATGTGGTTGGTTAAATGATTTTTATTAAGTTCTAAATTATTTTCTTGTAGTGAATAGATAATAATTATATTGGATGGCTTTATTTCATGGGATACCAGAAAATATTCCACTCGTTAAGGCCAATATTGCAATCATCTTCGATTTGTGCAATATTGGCTCTAACTCGTGGAATATTCTCTGGTATCCCATTCAGAGCCATCCAATATAATATAAATATCGTGAAATAGGCGCGCCCCCAAATTTTTTTTTAGCTTTGTTGTTTTAGTTTATGGTTAAGGTTAGGGTTAGGGTTTAGGATTAGGTTTAGGTTTTAGGGTTAGGGTTAGGGTTTAGGGTAAAAGGTTAAAGTAAGGTTTATGATTAAGGTTATGGTTAGTGTTAGGGTTAGGGTATGGTAGGCCTTTAATTTGCATTCAACTATTGATGAGCATAATTTATGTGTAGGGTAATTTATGTAATATTCGCATACCTCCACACCCACTCTAAATATACACAAGTTGGATCTCTGTCTAAAAATCACTGTGATATACTTGGACCAAACTCCTCATGTCACATGAATTTTGTATACTATTTGTGCACTGTTTGTTTGGATTGTTAATTGTTTTCACGTAAAACAAAACATGTTCCAAATGGAAAGTTTTTTCTTGAAAACAAAATGAGGAAGCCTGTTCATGACCAAAACTATTCCCATAACCACAGTTAATGTTTTATTTGATATCTTTTCCTGTTATTTTCATAGTTCCTTATGAAGTATAAACAATAGACCCACCCACTTTAAATATACTCAAGTTGGATCTCTGTCTAAAACTCACAGTGATGTACTTGGAACAAACTCCTCATGTCACATGAATATATATATATATATATATATATATATATATATATATATATATAAATATAAATAAAAAAACCGTAGAGATTTATATTTGTCTTTTCTACGTATAGTTTACCTAAACCGACGCAGAACACTTTCTTTATATATATATATATATATATATATATATATATATATATATATATATATATATAATTAAAATAAAGTTCACTCAGAGAATAATGACACAGCAGATATATCCACAGGTTGATTTAAAATCTGTCTATATACTATATATATATATATATATATATATATATATATATGCAATGTTTGATTTAATTGTTTTGATGTGAAACCAAATTACATGTTTCAAATTTGATGTTTACCATGATATCTTTTCATGTTAATTCATACTTCCTTATGAAGTCTAAACAATATAAATGACAGATGCTTTTAAGTGGACAATTACATGTATGCAAAACACAAATTCATCAAATGTGTGGTAAAATATCCAGACAAATAATGTAACATTCTATTAAATTGAATGACGATATTTGCATGGGGTTAGCCCTCTATAGATAATGCTGCCACATATGCTCTAGGGACAGTTGCTAAGGGCTTTATTTTGCCGAAGACTTCGAGTTAGTATTAGTGTTACATGTAGGTGTAGTGTTTGGTCCAAGGTTGAATTTACATGTCTGATTCAGAAAATGATTGGGCAACAGTCAGCGTAACTCCTTGGTGATTGCTTGAAAATCCAGAAACTTTGGCAACCTGAAAATATAGTGATTTGTTAAGAATGGCAAATTTTGCATTAAGAAATCTTCATGATTTGCATTACAAAAAACAAAAAACATTGGTGTAATTCAATGATTTCAGGATTGTTTACCACTTGTAAAATTTGCAAAAGTTCATCCAAGATGAATTTACTGGTGTTGCAGTAAGCCTTAGTGTACCTTTGGGGCCGTCTTATAAAGGGTTGCGATTGATTGCAAGTAAAGAGCAATTTATATCAATCGCAGCTCTTTATTAAGAGATAGGAGATTGGAAATTTGCGATTGATTGGAATGTTTAATTGGGTTTTTACAGACGTGTATCAATCAGATATGATTATTTACGTCTGGGGACCGACCTTTAACGTCACCATCCGAAAGACGTGTCTCAGTCTCGAACCTGGGTCCGCTGAATCAGTTTATAACTTCCACTGTTAGCTGGATTACAGGCGCACGCCACAACGCCCAATCGCAACGCCCAATCGCAACTCTTTATAAGACGGGCCCCCGGGCTCAAAACAACTGCAACTAGTGGGCGTATATGTTTATTATTGGCATCATGTTCCACCCTTTTTGGGAGTTTGTAGGTCATATAAACATCTGGCATCAATATCAATGGCATATTCACAGGTTTTTGTTTGCTCGAGTCCTGTTTGTCCTTGAGAAAACCTGTCTCTTCAACTAAAGAATATAATTATGACGAACATGTAAAAACGGGCGTTTCCATTTTTTTCTGACACCCCTGATGCACTTTTTTCTCATTCACTTTGTACACAGGGCTTTTATTCCCTTTCTTTTCATGAGACAGTTTCTGTGATTGGCGTTCTTGTTAGTGAACATTCATTAGCTATCTAATTGATTTTTTTTATTAGGAGAGGCTTGGTCTGGTTCCGTTTCTGTGATTGGCTATTTTGCTATTGAATATTCATTAGTCTTTTGTCATTGATTCTTCAAAACAAGTATATGGTCATATTTAGGGTTACAATCAGATTCAGATTCAGATTCAGATTCAGATTTTTTATTTCATTACACTTTCATTTTTCAAAGTACATGTATATAACAATATGTATTATGCAATCAACAATATTGACAATACAACTTAGTGTAGACACGTTTTTGATCATTACAAGCAAAATAATGTGAATTAAAGTTTGAGTTGTAAGAAAAAAGTAACAGTAATGAAGACTACATTAGATTAATTTTATGAAAATGATAATGAAAACAGAGACCAGCATAGAAGCATAGCTTGTAGAAGCGCTGGTCACTGGCAAAAGATAAATCATGAATACAGCACATAAAAAACTAGTCTGGGCAACCATGCATAAAATGCCCAATAAAAGGGAAAAAGAAGAAGACAGATACATGGCCATGGAAAGCAAACAAAATCATAAGCATAACACACTTTCCATCGAAGAGAAAGCATTGAAAAATAATAAAGCTGGGAATAGTAACAATGGAAAGGAGTAAATTTTACAAAAGACAGAAGAAGGACAAAGTGACAGGGGGCGAGGAAGGGGGGGGGGGGTGGAGGGGCAGGATCTGGAAGGTTTCATTTAATCTATAGATTTTGCTACACAGGTAAACAAGAGGGATCAACGTTCACAAAAAGCAATAAGTGATTTTCTCAATTTACGTTTGAGTGTACTTAAACTTATACTGTCTCGTATATTTAAAGGGAGTGAATTCCAAAATTTAGGAGCTGTATATGAAAAAGTATTCTGGGTTAATGCTGTACGAGTTCTTGGCAAGTGATATAGATTGATTTGTCTGGTGGGGTAATGATGGATCTCATTATTTGCTGTAAATATATTATTGAAGACAGTTGGCAATTCATGATTATGATACTGAAACATAAGTACAGCAAGATTGAGGCGGCAAATATCATAAATTTTTAGTACATTATTAGAGTGAAAAAGACCATCAGTGTTGTGGCGATAATTAATATTAATTATAATTCGCATAGCTTTTTTCTGTAAAAAAAACTCTGTGTAACAGGCATGCCGCACTGTTTCCCCAGGCTAATATTCCATAATTAAGATATGGTAAAACTAGTGTGGAGTATAGTGATAGAAGTATGTTTGGCGGGAAAAGACCATTTGAGTTTGTTAATCATACCTATGTTTCTGGATATCAATTTACATACTTTTTACATAATTAATATTACTTATAATTCGCATAGCTTTTTTCTGTAAAAAAAACTCTGTGTAACAGGCATGCCGCACTGTTTCCCCAGGCTAATATTCCATAATCAAGATATGGTAAAACTAGTGTGGAGTATAGTGATAGAAGTATGTTTGGCGGAAAAGACCATTTGAGTTTGTTAATCATACCTATGTTTCTGGATATCAATTTAAATACATTATCAATATGATGCTTCCATGATAGCTTATTATTTATTATAGTGCCTAGAAATTTTGTTTCAATCACCTTCTGTATTTGTATATTATCTATGAGAATTGGATGAGGAAGTTCGTTAAAAGTATTACTAAATAACATGTAATTTGTTTTTTTCTAGATTTAGTGATAACTTGTTAGCCTTAATCCATTTTGCAACTGAATCCAGTTCAGAATTAATCACATAACATATAGTTTCTAGGCTTTTATGCGAGAAAAATAGATTAGTGTCATCTGCATACATGATAAAAGCCATAAATTTGATGATCTATGAAAGTCATTTATATACAAGATAAAAGTAAAGGGCCTAGAATAGAACCCTGTGGAACACCACAATTAATATTTAATTGTGACATGCAGTTCTCAATACAGACATATTGCTGACGTTCGTATAAATAATTTCGAAACCAATCTGAAACAATGCCCCTTATGCCATAATGTGAAAGTTTGCTTAAGAGAATTTCATGATCTATAGTGTCGAATGCCTTAGAGAAATCTAAGAACATTCCTATTGTGTGGGTACCGTTATCAATAGAACTTGTAATATTATTGATTAGAGAGAGGAGAGCATGTGTTGTATTATGGTGTTTTCTAAATCCGAATTGAGATTCATGTAAAATATCGTTATTATTCAAAAGCATCATTGTGCGAGTAAAAACTACTTTTTCAAGTATTTTGGAGAAAGTGGTTAACAAAGATATTGGCCTGTAATTTGATCGCGATAACGGATTGCCCTTTTTAAAAATAGGGATTATTTTGGCTAATTTCATTTTGTTTGGAAAAACACCTGTGCTCAGAGATAGATTACATATATAAGTGAATGGTTCAACAATACTTGCTATTATTTTCTTACTTATAAAATTATCCAGATCATCATGTCCACAACTGCGTTTACTTATAAAATTGTTCACAATGTCAAGGACTTCACCTTCATTTACAGGAGTAAAGAACATAGAATTAGGGTTAGGGTTTTGTAAGTAATCATAACATTTTCTATCACAGTTTGGTATCTTACTTGCTAAATTTGGACCAATTTCAACAAAATAATCATTAAAGTGATCAACAATATCTTTTTTTCTCTACGTAGCAACCCTGTCAATGTATTTTTATAATTCAAATATTTCGATTTAGAACTTTCAATGGGATTCGCTTTATATTTCAAATAAAGATTATTTTTCCTATTTATTGATCTTAATAAGCCCGGTGTTATCCATGGAGATTTTGGAATTCTTTTCCTGTTTTAAAGATTGATTTTTCTCATAGGACAACATTCATTAAGCAAGCTAGTTAATTTGGCCATATGTTCATCAAAACTATTATTGAAATAATACTGTCTTTGAAGGTATTAATATTTCCTTCAGACAACTTCCGTTTGTATATTATAGAGGGGCATTGTGTTTGCTGCAAGATTGGGAAATGTGCAAATATGGGGAAGTGATCCGTTAAGTCTGATATTACAACGCTCGCTTGGGGAAAGGGATGCATGTTACTAAATATATTGTCGATTAAGGTGGAAGATTAGATTAGGATTAGAATCATTCTGTACCAATTATTCCCATATCATGTTAGTAATGGGGGAGAATAATTGTGACAAAATATTCTGGCCCACTTCCTACTTTCTGTAGGAAGTTTGTGCAGGAAGGTTTTGTGATGTACGTATTTTATGGAAAAGTGCAAATACATGTAATTTAAACATTTGCCTAAGCTGGCTAAAAAAAAAATAGAGAACGAAATGAATTTAAAGATTCAAGTTGTAATGATTGTCCATGTCATATTTTTATTCGTTGTAAGTAGTTGTTCACCACTTGCTTTGTGATATTTCACAATAATTTAATTTTTCAGAGGCATGCCAGGATTCCTGCATTTGAATGCATGACAAGAACACTGTGTAGGAGACCTACAGTATCACATTTAATGGCATGTGCAAATACAGCCCTTTGCTGTGAATTAATGAAGTGATATTAAGCACTGCTGTGACCTTGTCTTTTCAAGTCATCTCAACCGATACTCAATTTGCATCAAATGAACCTGTGTCAATAAAGCTAATTATGAATGTAAAGCGCCTAGTGATGTATGAGGTGCTAAATAAATCCGGAATATTAATATTATTAATGTATAACTTCCTTTTGAAGAAATTGTGGATTTAGGGGGGGGGGGGGGGGTATTGCTGGCGAAAAAAATATTCCCCCCCCCCCCACTGAGCGACTTTTCGAGAGCTGGCTAGACCAAAAAAAAAAAAGGGGCTCCCTTTAGCAAAAGTTGACAAAACCTGCATTTGTGTGCCCCCCCCCCCCGTTATACAGAATCCTGGATCTGCCCCTGTACATATTGGCCTACAACAAGAGAATGACTAATCTATTTATTTTGTGATGCATTTGTATTGATAACCATACTTCTTGTTCAATTAAAGAAATGTCTAAGTAAATTCTTAAAAAAATTGTTTTTGCTTTACTTGTTCTTCTATGTCTACTGATACTGTAACACATTTTTGTTTTTATATTATTGAATGCTTATTGCACATGCCTTTTGTGGTTCAAAATTACTCCTAATATTGTTGGGTTTTACATTTCACCTTGAGAATAATTTTAGGTATTTTCCTTGGTCCCAAGGAGTTCCTTTTTTAATATGAAGTTTTCCCTTGTACAGGGGATCACTGGGGTAGAGGCTTTAATTTGTAAGGGTACAGATGGGCATTTCCCACTGTCCTTCCCTATGATCCTGAGTAATCAATATTTCATTATTTATGAAATTCATCGATCGGACATGGTTTGTATTTCAAGTGCACCCTGAACACATATACAGTAGGCACTCATTATTGATTTTTTTTAATTCTTAATTTTAGTTGCTCAGCTGTTGATACAGCAGTAGCCGATGAGGAAATTTGTTTTTGGTTTCCATGGGAACATATTGATTAATTGGCTTTTGTTATTCACATTAGTATTGCTTTAATTTCATGCTCTACTTCAAGTGAATACAAAATGGTCTTTATTGTATCCCCTGGCAGAATGCCGGGGGATACTTTGGATTCAGCAACGTTCCGCCGACGCCGCCGCGTCACATTCTTTTGTGCGCTCTAGCGGTTATATTTCTCAACGGGTTTCTTTCAAACTTTGTATGGAGGTGTATCTTTTGAAAATCTGGACACCTATAATTTCTGGTGATGCTGCCCCAAGTGTTCCGTCTTTTATAGGGTAAAATGCCATACTTCGGGGGATGGCGTGAGTGCACTCTGCAGGCCAAATTCTGTAATGCAGGCCACATTTCTGGATTGATTTCTTTCAAATTTTGTATGGAGGTGTATCTTGGTATAATCTACACATCGCTACTTTTTGGTGATGCTGCCCTCATTGTTCCGTCATTTATAGGGTCAAAGGTCGTTTGTCCATTTCGTGCACCCTTACTTCTGCATTTCTTGACAGATATTTCAAATTTTGTATGTAAGTGTTCGGAAAGTCTACGCACCTATTGTTTTTGGTGATGCTGCCAGCAGTGTACCCTCTTTTATAGAGTCAAAGGTCATACTTTGGAGGATGGCGTGAGTGCATCTACAGGCCACATTTCGTGATGGATTTATTTTGTATGGAGATGTATCTTGGTACAATCTACACATTTATACTTGTTGATAATGCTGCCCTCATTGTTCCGTCCTTTAAAGGTCAAAGGTCAGATGTCTTTTGTACGCTCTGCCATATTTCTTGACGGATTTCTTTCAAATTTTATATGGAGGTGTGTCCGAGTGAAATCTACGCATCTAGTGTTTGCTGATGCTGCCCCCGTGTTCCGCTTTTTATAGGGTCAAATATCATATTTTGGTTGTTGTCTTGCAATGCACTCTGGAGGACACATTTGTCGACTGATTTCTTTCAGATTTTTGTATGGAGGTCCATCATAGATTATTCTAGACATCTACAGTTTTTGGTGATGCTACCCCCAGTGTTCCGTCTTTTATAGGGTCAAAGTTCATTGTCAGATATTCGTCCTGTAAATTAACGATTCTGACGATAAGTTAGATGCTGTATTGGAATGTACATGTATCACAGGCACAGCAAAATGAACAGGCGACTTAACCAATACATATATAGTATACAAAAATTTAATTCAGAGCCATCTGCTCAATAATATATTAACGAGAATTGACAAAGCAAATCAATTTGTATTCAACATGTAATAGTAAGAGTACATAATGTGATTACATAATTTCCAATATCCAATTATATATTATTAATGCAATTAAAGGTAATCAAATAATTCCAAGTTTCAACATTATTACAAAGAAAATAATTGCCAGCAATGACTATTTTCATCCTTCGGAGTATTATTACTAAAACATGAAATAATGAACTACCTACACTGGACTGGTCATTGGTGTGTACACACTAAAAAGAAACCCCCGCTCTAGAATCCGACTGAAAGGTTCATGAGGACAACCTCCTCCTTGAGTCCACTGATGAGATGCATGTAGTGACGAGCGAAGTCTGACCGGTGTGTCCCTAACCCGCAACTTTATGAACTTCAGTTGAAGACTATCAGTTAGTTAGCTACGATGTATGGGTATATCGTCTATGAGAACCAATCCATCGATGAATTACGACCACGAGCCAATATCAGAGTCTACGTGTGACTACGAGCGTATACGAGGTGACTACCAGGTGACTACGAAGTGACTACTAGGTAATTATCACGAGGTTACTACGAGGTTACTACGAAGTGATTACCAGGTGATTACCAGGTTACTACGAGCCCAGCTCGTCCCTAAAAGAAATTAAATCGAAACAAAATAGCCAAACATCTTTCAAAGTGTAGCTATGACAATATTATCCTAACAATTTACAACAATGATTCAAATCTCTCTAAAGCTTGGCTTCATTTAAATAAGCAATTTAAATAAGCAAAATTTCTAAGCGACTATGTACGGTATCTTTCACCTGTTAATTCTAAAATTACATAGCTGTCTTTAGATACATCACTTCTATAATACAAATTCTAAAACAGAATGAACTTGTCAAAGTTAACTCTTCCTTATTCAATAAGATAAAACAATCATCCGACCTCACATGCATGTGTAGCACATAGAAAAAAAAACTTTCCGGTCATGCATGCAATGTACAAATATAAAATAAACTGCATTTCATTACTAGTTTTATCTTCAAAGTGAATATCGTATATTTAACAAAATTGTACCAAGTCATGAATCAATGATACCGTTTTTCTTCTGTTAAATTTCACATGAATTAAATCAATGAAATAAGACAAAATTTAACATTCCTTTTTGGGACTTTCACTTTTCCCATAGTTTGAATTTAACAATAAAAATAAGACTTTGCAAATTAATGCAATGTTCTACATATATTCTTAATACATTAAATTACGAATAAAATAACTACTTAGCACAAAACTTCTACTATACCTTACAGTCAGATGAAAACAATAATGCAAGAGGTGAGGGCTAATGACCGTTGTAAAAAAAGTAATGCAGTAGTACTGCAGTAGTACTGCAGTAATCCTGCATTACTACTGCAGTACTCGCAATATTTTTGCAGTACTCATAGTACTTTTGCAGTCCTTGTGGTACTTTTGCAGTACTTTCTGAGGTAGTACTGCAGTAGTGTAGAAACTTTGAGGTACTTGCATAGTACATAGTACAGCAGCTGCAGTACCTGTAGTACAGGTACTGCAGTACTTGGGTCCAATTTACTACAGTACTACTGCAGTAGTTTTTCACAAGGGGAGGCTTTCTACCGCGGCCTGTACTGCCTGCAACCTGCCAGTAGGGAAAAAGTATGCTATGCCAGCAGTAGCAGCATGCACAGCCTGCAACAATCACCTTCTTGGCGGCCTACACTCTTTCATCACTCAGCCAACTTCAGACAAGGTCTGACTCTCTTGAGATCTCCAAAGGAATCTGATCAAAACTCACTCTAACCCATAATGATGCTCCCAAAACTCAACTCCTGCTCCACCCGAAATTCTTCTTACTCCCCTTATACTGAACCCTCTATACAAAATTGCCCCATCAAAATTCCTTCTACTCCCCTTCTATATAAAACCATGCACCCTATCAGAATTTCCTCTCCCTCTCTCTCTCTCCACATACACAAACACCTGCCCAATTGCAACACCAAAGTTTACTGACCTAAGACTAATAATGCCTAAATTGCTTGGCTACACATCCCATTCAATTTAACTCACTGTCCTCTGAAGCCTACTACATTTATTGTCTATGTAACTAAACAAGGTCATGAGGGTTTAGGGTGAAAGGGAATGCAGTCACATTGTGACATATCCCCCCCCCCCCCTCCTTCAAGAAATTTATATAATTAAAATTTTTTTTTTTTTTTTTTAAATTATATATATATAAGTTACAAAAAGAAAATCAACCCGCGCTACTTATCTCTCTCCTAAAAAAACTTCTTCAGAAGATTTGCATGGAAAGTTTTTATCTTCCCATCCTAATCAATTTATAGTTCAAACGACTCACCTTCTGAACTACCTTGAAGGGTCCTTTCCAGTTCATCTACAACTTATTGTTGTCACTTGGAAGTAGCAAAAGGACTTCATCACCAACTTCAAATTTCCTATCCTTTGCTTTCTTCTTGTTGTACTGTCGCTGATATTTCTCAGCTGCCTTGCTGAGATTCTGCTGGGCGACTTGGCATGTCGATTCCAGTCTGTCCTTCATATCCAACACATACTGATAGGTAGTCTTGGTGTCTGATTCCTCTACCTCTCCAGTCCATAGCTCCCGAAGAATAGCAAGAGGGCCTCGGACTACTCTCCCAAACAGAAGTTCAAAGGGTAAGAAACATGTACTCTCCTGCATAGACTCTCTATAAGCAAACAAGAGGGGGTTAAGATACCTATCCCAGTCCTTGCGAAGCATATACTTGAAAGTGCCATTGAACCGTTCAACTAACCCGTTGCATGCAGGATGGTAGGGTGTAGTCGTCATCTGCCGAATAGAGAGTAGACGACTGACCTCCTTCATCATCTCTGATGTAAACTGGCTACCTCGGTCTGTCAACACCTCTCGTGGTATCCCATCATGTCCAGCAGTGCTTCTGCAATGGTCTGTGTGTCAATCCGGCGGAGTGCTACTGCTTCTGGGTACCGCGTAGCATAATCTACAACAGTAAGTATGAACCGTTTACCTTTGCTTGTAGCAGGCTCTATAGGTCCCACCAGGTCCATCGCCACTCGTCTGAAAGGTTCATCGATAAGGGGTGTTGATCCCAAAGGCACGTTGGTGACTTTTCCCTTAGGCGAAGTTCGTTGGCATGGTCCACAAGACCGACAATAGCAGGCTATATCAGCGGGCATACCTGGCCAAAAGAAGTGCATCTGAATCCTGTCACACGTCTTCTTCGTTCCAAGATGCCCACCCAAAATATATTCATAGGCAATCTTTAGCACTCGACTTCTGAATTTGGTTGGTACTAGAACTTGCAAAACTACATCTGACCTTGATGTTGCATCTGATGATGACGAAGCAAGAAGAATTTCCATTCTTGCTCATCTTCATCTCTCCACTGCCAGTCAGTTTCCTGGAAGAATCCAATGACTCGTCCTCCTTCTTGGCTTGAATAAGATCATCTAGGGACCCAATGTCATCCAGTGGCTCAAGTACTTGAAGGGGAGGTCTTATTTGTCCTGCCTGCCGCTTCTGTCCTCTGGTCTTCACAGCATTGGCTTGATGATCTTCTACCTCCCAGTCTACTTCTGGATGGGCTGGTTCCCGAACTCCAGAAATGTTTCCTAGTACAAGATCATAAACTGGGGTCAGTACACATAAGGCTTCTATCTTACCCTTGAAGTAGGGAGTATCCACCTCAATGTTGGCAACTTTGAAGTTCCTGATCATCCGATCGATGAGCAAGCATGTCCGCTGTTCTCCAGTGAACTACTGCTCCAAAACCAAGTCATGTCGAACAATAACGGCCGTACAGCCGCTGTCGTGAAGGACATCCACAAGCTGCCCGTTCACCATTCCATTGATAATTGGCATATCTACTCGTGAACCACTTGCTTCCGCTGATAGTACTGGAAGGGTGTCGCCAGACACTAGCCTCACCTCACTCCGGTTCCATCCTCAGTGAGATTCACTCTCACGGTGAGACTTATATCCTTCTGGTCATCTTGACGAGTCGTCGTTCCTATGTCAATAGGTCCTGCTGCTACAGCATCATGTCCGTCTGATGATGTGTCATCTTGTGACCTGCTTTCGACGAGACTTGCTCCCATCTCACGTCGACCTTTCTTTTCAGGACAATTAAAAGAAAGACGTCCAACTTTACTACAGTTATAACATTTCTTTGGCATTCTTGAATGTAATTCATTAGTTTTTCCTGCATAAGGGAGTTGCCCTTTGGAAATATTAGTATTATTTAGAGTATTAGAACTGGACCGCTGGGCTCCACTAGAATGACTAGGCTTATCTTTAACTCTACTCTTCTAACCCTAGGATCTGTATGTGCATCACGATATTGATCAGCAAGTGACAATACATATGTCAGTTTCCTAGGCTGACGTTCCTTAATGAACATCAGTAAGACGCTTACTGCATGCATCAAACACTTGCTCCTGGATGAGCAGACTCTTCAGACCCTCCACACTGTCATCATAAGAACTAAGCTCAACCCACCTATCTAAATACTTATCATTTCTACAAGCATACTGCACATACGTGTCACCCTGACGGAGTTTAGACTGCCTAAAATTAAGCCTGAAACGTTTCTCAGTGAGGTCATAACCTTTCAATGGAAATGATTTAACAACTTCATACTGCTGAACCTGAGAAGCTGTAAGCCTTGAAATAATATCAAGTGCCTTACCCGACAACAATGCACAAAGTTCAAGGGCCCAATCTTCCTTAACCCAACCAACCCTAGAGGCATGTCTCTCAAACCTAGACAACTAACTATCTATGTCCCCCTTTCCATCTAGAAAAACAGGGAGGGGAATACTGGGCCCACGTGAATGCTACGATTGTCCCGTCCCATTAGCTTTCTTAATTTCCTCTAGTTTTATCTGTTGAGCTATTAATTCAGCCTCTGCACTCCTAGCTGCCGCTCTTTCATCTCTAGCTTCACGCACACACTCTTCAACACACACTTTCAAATCTTTCCCCTCCAAGCAGGCCAAAGCAAACTCTTTTCCTTGTGCAATAAACCTGTCTCTCTCCATGCTGTACATGTAGGCCACACCAAAGGTAAAGTCACCTGCGCGAGGGCACGCCTGCCATCTTCCTCTAACGAGCTGCCAGCGACAACGTTTAGGACATGTTGCTGGGCAAGGAGAGGGGACGGAGGGAGGGACATAGATAGATACATCAACTTATTTAGCAAATGATAAAATCAGGTAGTGATTTACTACAATGCATTGATGGCAAGGGCCTATGGGTGGGCCCTTGCCTATGTGGGACTGTGTCCAACATTCACTGTTGCAGCAGTCAAAACAGACAACAAAATTGCTCTAAGCAAGATTTAATTTTCTTAAATTTTGCTAGATTACCTGATTCAAAGACTCTTCAACTCTTACTCAGATACTGTGCCACAAATTTGGGGATTGAAAATGAAATTTTAAATTATTATTTTCCTCTCGTGTATGAATGATCTAGACTGCAAAAAAGCCCGCTGATACACACACAAGCTATTGAAGCCTATTCACCCGTAAACCCTAGTCTGGGGTACAAGGTTATCTTCAGATAAGCTTGTACATGTATAAGTGGGTATGAGGTTATTTAACCTCGCCTATTCGAGTGGTCATAGACATAGTGGTTATTTCAAATAACCATAGAGTTCAGTAGTTTTCCCCCAGGGGATTATATGAACTATTGCCTAACTATTTTTAAATGAATAACACATTAAAAATGTATTTTCCTTATATTACTTGTGTGTGAACTTGTAATTCGAGGAATCTGGTCTTGGACACCTTTATATTAATGAAAAAAATGTATAAATGTCTTGTCCTTGAAATATGGTAAAATAGGGGTAAGTTTCCGAAAGTGTCCATACAATCTTAAAAGTAAGAGTATTTCATAGTACCATTTTGTCCTTGTTCTGACGTAAAAAGGGGGATTAAATTTCACAAAATGTCCTTGAAATTGACTGCAAAAGGGGGTTATTTGCATTTGTGGTAACGGTCATACGCGTCCCCCTCTGCGGGGGAGTGGCTCCACCGGGGCCCGACTCAGAGGCCGATTAGAGACCCCAGATAAGCCATGCGCTCGCAGGCCAGATCTGGCGTGGGTCTCAAGACTGCCTATTCTTGGCTAAATAATCTTTATCTGAAACTCACGCCAAGTTGAGTCTTGGGGACGAAAAGCAAATCCCCCAATAAGGGGGTGCTTACCAGCTAAGCATGCATATGGGCAGCCTTGAAATCGTCCGAAAGGGGTATCCCCGAAGAGGGAAGCCTAAGCCGGAAGAGAAGAGAAGACTAGACTGAGCCGAAACCTGCTGGGCCGGTGGGAATAACTCAAGTAAGTCTTACAGTTCAGATGAAAACAATAATGCAAGAGGTGAGGGCTTTCTACCACGGCCTGTACTGCCTGGAACCTGCCAGTAGGGAAAAAGTATGCTATGCCAGCAGCAGCATGCATAGCCTACAACAATTAACCTTCTTGGCGGCCTAAACTCCCTCATCACTCAGCCAACTTCAGACAAGGTCTAACTCTCTTCAGATCTCCAAAGCAATCTGATCAAAACTCAAAAAACTCTAACCCACAATGATGCTCTCAATACTCAACTCCTTCTCCAACCGAAATTCTTCTTACACCCCTAATACTGAACCTGGATCACTGAAGTCGCAGAAGGGGTCAATAAACAAGGCTAACACCGCATAATTGTATGGGATGGAAGTTTAATGGTGAACTCCCTTTCAAATCATTCAATCTGTAATGAAAACAGAGAGAAAAACACATTGTTTAGTGCAATGCTCTTATATCTTGTTTGATAATAAATAGATCACATCAAGAAATGATGAGTTGTCATGTCTGACTTTTTTGTGTCAGCAGTTACTTCATTACAAGAAAATATTTTAAATCAGTCGTCAACTATTGTTAATATCTAGATACTCGTAGTTGGGCATAAAGTTCTCAAAATTTAGCTTTTAAGAATTCAGAAATTTAAAAGTTTCAATTGTTTTTGCGACGTTCAGCAATTTGATTACAAAATGAACGTCCCATGGAAATATCAAAATTTCCTTGAAATACTTGCAATGTACAATCTTTCAAATGAATAATTTTACTGAATGTAGAGTTAGGGCTAACCCTAACCCTAACCCTAACGTGACTAATCGAGGTTTACTGATAATATTTCTACGAATTTTTGCGTTTATGTAACCAAACACTTCATAGATTAGATGCCCCTTTTCTACAAAATAGCACGTTACGTGATTACATGACGTGAACGTGACGTGAACATGACGTAAACGTGACGTGAACGTGACGTGTGTAAACGTAACAAGCCCTTTTTAGGGTAGATAACGTAATTATTTTGAGCAAAGAAATGCATCACATCCATATTCTATTTTTCTATTTTATATGGCACCTCATGCGTAAAAAAAAAGAATGATGTATGTCAGAGAACAAGTAAAATGAAATAATTTCTTATATGCATACTTGATTTCTGCCCAAAATGAGTCGATAGTTGAATAAGAAGACATTCAGCTTTCCTGACCTGGCAGATGACAAGGACTCAATGCTTCGGTGAATTTTCACAAACATGAGGGAATGAAAAGGATCGTTGGAGCAAACTATCATTATTTAGCTTGCCTGACCATGCGACTGACCACAGAACAATGGGTGTTTTTTCGTAACGGAATGGGCTTACTCTGGGAGCCTGCAGCAAGTTTCTGTATCTTCCATGAGATGTTTCCAGATCGCGACGTTCCTGCGAAGTCTACGTTATGGAGAGACATAAGAAAATATCAGCAGGATGGGATGAGCCTCAATGAACACTGGTCGATCTGGTCGAAGAAGAACTGCCAGGGCGGAAGAGGTTTCGTTACGATGACCACCCTTTGTTCTGTGGTCAGCTGCCTGGTCAGGCAAACTAATGGTGGTTTGGTTGATTTTCAGCTTTTTTATACGTAACCCATCTCTAATTATGTTCTTTATTCATTCCCCATGTTTGTGCAAGTTCACCCAAGTACAAGTACAAGTTGTCAGCTGAAAGGTCAGGAAAGCTGAATGGCTTCTTACTCAACTATCCACTCATTTGGGCAGAATCAAGCATCGGTTTACCTATTCTCTGGCATACATCATTAATTTTTACGCGTGAGGTTTTTTTCAAAACAGTTATGTTTACTACCCTTAAAACTCACTCAAAGTTGCAATTTGTGCGTGCAAATGAAATTTTGGTACCATCAATTTCCTTTGTTTTAATTCAATTACGCGTGAATTAAGAATATTGAGTTGTGCATCAAATAAAAGAAGAGAAGCAGAGCTCTTCATACATGTACATTCTTATCAAGAAAATTATTAATTATGAGGGCCATTCTTTGTAAAGTGAAACAAACGGTCACACACGTGACCATCTAATTTGCCTCATTGCTGGAAAATCAGATTATTCATTTTTTTTATATCACCAGTTTCTCCCTTTGAAGAATTTCCCAACCATCATGTTTTTACAGAGACATTTATAAACGCCCTTTTTGAGTGGTCACATACGTGACCGACGAGATACTCGCCTCTAATAGTAACAATGTTCACTCATACGGGAAATTGCTTTCAAACTGTTCAAAACAATCCCATTATTCAGCAATGAGAAGTAGAAACTTGCACTCCAAGGGAAATACAAGAAGAGTAGGTTGAATAGCCACAAGTAAGACCCTTTTCCTGCGAGATCACATCCGTGACCGACCCAATTTCGACCTCTGAGAGAAAATGGTGTACTCTCATTTAAAACGATTACCCTCTTTCTAGCGGGGGTAAGGTTATTATTCAGATATCCACAATGAGAAACTTCTACTACAAGAAAAAATACTGAAAAAAGTACCTGCCATGACTTATGAACACAATTTCTTGTAAGCACAGTGCAAATAGTGCGAGATTAATTACATGTGCTTTATCCGTGAACTGGATTAATTACGAATCTGAATATATCACCCTTTCAAGAGCAAATTCTTGTAATCCATTTTACATTTTTGCGAACCAAATTCAATTCCATTTATTTTTAATGTATTTTGTAAGTGTGAAATTAAGGTTTGGTAAAACATGTATCTGTATTTAGTATGCCTCCCTTTAAGCAGAAAGTAGTAACAATAGAGTCAAATTAATTTAAAAGACCTACGCCCATTTTCGTAGGAATCCTGGATCCGCCTGGGCAACCCAAGACCCAACACAAATGAATTCTAGTCTGTGTTATAAGCAAATCAGATGTATTAGTTTGTAATGCTTGTTTTGTCTGTGTAAATTCACCTAGGGTAACACTACTCTGTTCCGTCGATAGGTCGATGAAGTATTTCATAAGAACAATGATACTGCGGGTCAAAAAACTAAAATATGTAGCATTGCGACATTTAGGTCTTCACCGGAGATCCCAAACAAACTATTGCCTGTTGTTATCATATAATGCTGGAAAAACCACATATCTAAAAATAACGACAATATTAAAGGTCCACTGCGACCCAAATGCAAGTTGATTTCTGTTGATTTGCAGGGATGCTTACAACTCATATTTTGTTATTCAAAAATCTAAAATATGTTTCCATAGATTTTTAAATATTTTTGGAAATGATTTTCTCAAACATGCTAAGCTTCACCCTAAAAAAATGCTCCAGATCTCATTCCCGTATGCAGTGACATCATCTGTCAATCATTAGTGAGCTAAGGAGATAGTGGTATGTAGCTTTGCCAGAGATGACCATATGTTCTAATAGACTACACATGATGGAGCATCACCAGGGAGAGAATGGAAATGAGGAGGAATTGTTTGAATGCATGCAATTCTATTGTGTTGTGAGCATGTGTTGAGCTGGGGGAAGTTACATTCCACCAAGGAGTTTTGTGATAGCTCCTTCATTCCACCGTCTATTGTAGAATGTTAGTGTACCTGACTGATGATTGACAGATGATGTCATTGGGGAATGAGATCTTGAGATTTCTTTTTAGGGTGGACCTTAGGAGGTTGGAAAAAATATTTCAAAAAACATTTAAACTCTATGAAATATATCTAGATGTTTGAATAACAGAATATGTGTTGTATGCACCCTTGCAAATAAACAGCATACAACTTGCATTTGGGTTGCGTTTAGTTGCAGGGGCCCTTTAAAGGAAGGTAACAAAAATATTCTGAAAATTTTCTGACCCCCCCAAAAAAAATAAATTAATAATAATTGGTCATCAGCATTTTAAGGTGTTTTAGCTGCATATTTTGGGGGAAAAACACCCCCCACCACCCCAAAAAAAAAAAGGGGGGGGGGGGTCAACAAGCGTTTTTTGGGTGTCTTTATTTTCTAGGAGGGGGCCCGACCCCCCGGATCCGCCCCTGCTAAGTGTAGTAGTTTCAGTGAATGTAATACTTGTTTTGTCTGTGTGTAAATTCACCCAGGGTAACAGTACTCTGCTCTATCGAGATTCCGGTCAAGTATGCAAATGAACAAATGACAGTGCAGGTCAAACAAATACAATCTGCAACATATGCCAAATTTGGACATGTCGACACTATGAACATGATGACAAAATACATCTCCTCTGGTAGACAAAAGAACACCCCTCATTGCTTTAATGTAAAATAAGTAGAACAGGTAAATATGCGTGTGACGCCTGTTCTACATATATTTACACAATAGCAATGAACGGGTGTTCTTTTGTTCTTTTGTCTAACCAGAGTACTTGTGGAAGGTACAATGAGGAGCTGTATATTCTGTCCGCTTCTTTGTTCGCCATGTTCATAGTGCAAACAGACTGCTCCCTGTTGTAATCATATATGCTGGGGAAAACCACATATCTAAAAATAACGACAATATTATAGATCCACTACAACCCAAATGCAAGTTGATTTCTGTTGATGTGCAGGGATGCATACAACTCATATTTTGTTATTCAAACATCTAAATATGTTTCATAGATTTTTGAATATTTAAAAAAAAATCATTTTCTCATTCATGCTAAGCTCCACCCTTTAAAAAAACTGCTCCAGATCTCATTCCTGCACTGACATCATCTGTCAATCAATATTGAGCTAAGGAGATAGCGGTATATAGCTTTGCCAGAGATGACCATCTGTTCTAACATACCATACAATGCCTACATAGTAATTGCTATGTCAGACATGATGTAGCATCACCAGGAAAAGAATGGTAATGAGGAGGTGTTGTTTGAAAGCATGCAATTCTATTGTGAGCATGTGCTGAATTGGGGAAGTTACATTCCACGGGGTAACCTCGCTTGTCGTAAGGACCGCTATTCATAACGTTATTTCCTATACCTGAAGGCCGAGTCGCTATTCATTAAGCGAAAAGGGCGCCACTTTTCATAAACTCATGAGGACCATTATTCATAAGGATTGCTATAATAGGAGAAGAGGGTTGCTATTCATAATCGAAAAGGGTCATTACTCATAAGGACCGCTATTCATAATAAGTCATAAAGGTCGCTATACATAATACAGATAGAGGGTCGCTATTCATAATACCAAATCGGGGTCGTTAATCATAAGGGTCGCTACTCATAATCGAAGAAGAGGGTTGCTATCCATAATCGGAGAAGAGAGTCGCTATTCATAATCGGAGAAGAGCATCGCTATTAATAATCGAAGAAGAGGGTCGCTATTCATAATCGGAGAAGAGGGTCGCTATTCATAATCAGAGAAGAGGGTCGCTATTCATAATCGGAGAAGAGGGTCGCTATTTATAATCGAAGAAGAGGGTCGCTATTCATAATCGGAGAAAAGGGCAGCTATTCATAATTGAAGAAGAGGGTCGCTATTCGTAATCGATAAAGAGGGTAGCTAATCATAATTGGAGAAGAGGGTCACTATTCATAATCGAAGATAAGGATCGCTTTTCATAATCGAAGAAGAGGGTCGTCATTTAAATCAAATAAGAAAGGGAAATGGATGAAGGAGAACCCAATGGTACTGTATTTAAGAAAGCCTTTGAATGCATTTCCAGTTTTTGTCAAATATATGTTTACTAATATATATAAATAAATATATATATATATATGTTTACTATGTTTACTTTTAAGAATGTATGAAATATGTAAGATCTTAGGTATGGCAACACTTCAAGCGTCCAGCTTATATTGCCAGACCTCTGTGTGTTTCTATTTTCAAAGTTTGTATGTATGAAACTGATTAATGTGAAACATGCAGGAATAAATAAATAAATAAATAAATAAATAAATAAATATCCCTAAAAGTGAATTACATGTACATGTATATTATTTTATCAATGCTCCCCACACTTTGAAAGGCGCTTTGCCAATGTCTTAATAATTAAAAAACGATGTCTAATCCATACATCTACGTGGGAGGAGAGGATCCCCCCCCCCCACACACCCACCCACACACGCGCACACACGCCCGCACAGAAAGAGATCCTGATCCTCCCGTTTCTCAACTCCTTTGTGGAAACCCTAATCCTGAGCCTTTATCTCAAGTTCCAACAATCGTCCATTTGGGGGAGCTGAGGGGAAAGTTGAGCGGAGAGGGGTGGGTTGTCGTAGGGGGTAGTTGCCGCGAGAAATTTGTTTTTGTTTTTATTTTGGGGTGGGATATGAAGCCCTCATAGCAGTAGATTTTATTGGCATGTACCGTTCTTACAGTGTGCCCCTGTTTATGGCCATGGACGTGGGAATGAAGTATGCCCTCCCACATTTGCGACTTCCAATTTTTTTTCCTGAGTTAAAATCACCTTGCAGAGCATTTTAGTCTGGTTTCATGGAAATAACTACCTTGCTTAATTTCATTATTTTCCTAATCATAATCTTAAAATCATATAATATAATCATAACAAAAATCATAACAAAAATTATGATCGATCGTGAATAATAACCATGGTCATCCTGATCATATTAGTTGATCATGTAATTTATTGAAGGTGAATTATTGGGGGGGGGGGGTGATGATACATGCCATCCACCGCCCCCACCCATTCCTGAACTATTTGGGGAATATATCACACATCCTTCCTTCCTGGGATTGACACCCATGCTTCTACAGCATTTAAAATTTAAATTCTACTACTAGAACCGTTGTTTATGAACTCTCCTCTTGAAAAGAAGTGCAGGATATACATGTATACATCGTATCCCGACAACTACCCCCGGACACCTACCCCCCCCCCCCTCCCCCCTCCCCCACAGACAGCAACTACCCCTCGGACATCTCTTCTTTATGTTCGCTCATATTTTCATCCTTTTATCTTTTCTTCTTTCCTAAACGTAATATTGCTTTCTCTTTCTGGATTAGCTTTCCTTAACTTCCCTTAGGTTGTTCTTTGTTTTAGTATCATTTATCTTTATCTTTCCTTTATACCCCCTTCATCTTTACTTCTATCCTTCCCTTCGTTTCTCTTTATTTTCTTCTTACTCTTTTCTTCCCTTCTTTGCTTTGTTTTGCTTCTTTGTTTTGAGCTTTCTTTCATCTGCTCTTGTCTTCTCACATGTTCTTTTTTTGTTTTGATCTTTCTTTGTTCTTCTCTTTCTGTATTTTTATCTTTCTTTGATCTTCTCTTTTGTCTTTCCATATATTGTTCTTTGTTCCCTTTATTAATGTTCTCTTGCTGTCTTTCCCTTATAAATGTTATTCTTTGTTTTATACTTCCATCATGTTGTCTTTTTTTCTCTCCTTATGTTTTCCTTCATTATTTCCTTTTATATTTTCCGTGTATTTTTTCATTATTCTCCTTTCAGCTCCTCTTTTGATTTTTCCTTTATCTCTTATTCTTTGTTTCTTCCTTTTATCAAATTCTATTTCTGTCTTTCTTATTCTAGCATCTTCTTCTCTTTCTTTCTTTTTTTGTTTTCAGTATTTTTCTATTATTACTTCCTTTATCATTTTGTATGATTTTGTTTTATATTTCTCTTCTAGTTTTCTCCAGAAGGGCGCGGTTTTTACGAAGAAAAAAACCCCACATAAACTGTGACGTCATTTAAACCTAACTGAGATCTAAGATGCGTTCATAGGCACCGGAAGTGGGGGGGGGGGGGGGAGAGGAGTGGGCGCGATCGCCCCTTACAAAAACGTTGGGGCATTTTCGACCCCCATCCCCACTCCGCCTCAAAAAGAATCAGCAGTAAAGGAGTAAAAAAAGGTTTGTTTTTTAACTAAAAAGGAGATGAAAGAAATATAACCTTAATTGCATTACATAAAAAAAAATGATATTTCGTTAAAAGAAAAGCAGAGTAAAATTGAATTAAATTTCCTACACATTGCACCAATTATTGCAAATGTTCAACGATGAACTATAACACTTGCAAAGTCTATTTGCAACTTCATGCGCAACTTCACCGACGCGCACATACGCACACGCATCGTATGTTCAATTCATTTCTTTTTTAATTAACTTGCATCATGCCAAATATGGTTATGTTATGACTTTGTATTGCAGAGATATTATGTTAGAATTTTACAAAATGGCGCCTAGATGACGTCACAATGCATTGACTATGATGAAAAAATTATGTGCTCAGAGAATAACCATATGGTAATGCCTTACCAAAGGACACGAGTGCATCCTGGTTTTGAACCCGGGTCCTTCTCTTACGAAGCCACTGCTAGACCACTGAGCTATCTCGCCTTTTCTGAGGATTATGGACATGATAGAACAAAACCTGATGGCAACACCTACAGCACCACCCCGCCAGCGAAATTTTTTCCTGTACCTTTGGGGCTATCCAATATGAATATTCATGACTTGGGTCTTAGAGACGAGAGTACGCATGTACATGACTAAAACGGTTTATTCCGTCAAGACTAGTCGGCATGAATATTCATGAAAACGAACTGTAGGGATATGATAAAACGAGCAAGGCCATTGAGCAGCTGTTCTGTGTGGCGCAATCGGATAATCTGGTGCACTATCGACGAAAGGCAGAGGAATATATTACGAAATTTTCTTTTGCGGATATAAAAATAAGGTGAAAATACAAGTCCGATACTTGTAGTCTCTTTCATGAATATAGTTCGACGCTCAGACTGCCTTACAAGTTTTCCCCTTACTGCACAAAGCGCGAAAGCTCAGACGTTTGAGCAAATTTGAGAGAAAGGCGGAAATTTAGTTCGACGCCTTTTCGGGACGCAATATTGCATTGTATGTATCAGGGGTGGGTGCAGGGAAGGGGGGGGGGTTACCCCTTTCCACGAGAAGGGCGAAAACTTTGATGTTTAATTAGCAAATTTGAGAGAAAGATATTTTTTTCTCTCACTTCCTCCGCTTTTTCGCTCTCGCTTCTTTTTTAGGGGCTGAATATGGGAGGGGCATGCCCCCTGTGCCCCCTGGCTACGCCGGGGGTGTATTTGTTCCATCGCCCCTCCCCATATTGCTTCGACACAGCCGTGGGTGTGTCTCCCATCCAAAGTGATTGCTAATTTAATTTCTTCTATATTTCAGTGTATCATTGAACAATGACAATCAAATTACAATATTTTACAAATAATCCTAACCCTACCCTCTTCTTTGATTATGAATAGCGACCCTTTTCTCCCATTATGAATAGTGATCCTCCTCCCCGATTATGAATAGCGACCCTCTTCTTTGATTATGAATAGCGGCCCTCTTTTTCGATGATGAATAGCGACCCTCTTCTGCGATTATGAATTGCGACCCTTTTCATCGATTATGAATAGTGACCCTCTTCTGCGATTATGAATAGCGACCCTCTATTTCGATTGTGAATCGCCTAAATAGAGAACTAGTCATCATACTAAACATCATACTATTACCCACACAAAGATGAATAAAGTTTACCCCTTTAGAGGAAAATAGAATAACCCACAACTTATATGCTATAAAGAAACATCTTCTGATTGGCTGTTATGATTTAACGGCTAACAAATATAACGGCTAACAAATATAAGATCCGGGGACACATACTTGGCATCATACTATTACCCACATGCTGTCATGTTTATGCCGTCACGTCAGCTGTCAGCTCTAGACACTGGAAACATGCTGAAGCAAGCATGAGTTGCTGCCTCATTCTCAGTTAAAACACAATCTACACACTCGGCAGACACACTCGCCTTATACGGTGGCCATCACTGTAGTATACAGGTACGTATACTACATATACGCTCTGTTAAAGACTTAAAGAAGTCAGTTTCGATGCATGTATAATTTAACTCAATCTGACACATACTGAGTTAAATTACCAGGCATCTTACACCAGATCTGACACCAGATTGAGTTAAATTACATGTTGGCCTACCAACATGCGCCGGGAAGGGGGGGGGGGGGGGGGGGGGGGGGGGGGGGGGTGTTGCTGTACAACCAAATCAAACCTACCAATCAACGTGTGCACTGGTTAATCTCAGGCAGCTTTTATGATGAGAATTCCTAATGACACAGGTCTACAGGATGTCTACAGGTCTACAGGATGTGGGTGTCTACAGGAACAATCACGTGACATTATTATTATCCTATCCTACTCCTATACATCCTACATCCTATATCCTATACCTAGCTACTAAGCAATTGTATCACATTCATTATATATAGGAAAAAAGTTGTAGTGGTGTAATTGAAAATGGTTACTAACTAGATTACACTTTTGTTATTAAAACTAATTTACACTTTTATTAATGAAATATGAAAATGCCTTTTGAAATTCTGTACAAGGCATTACAATAATTAATGTAAGTACAATTTCTATCACAGTTCAGAGCTTAATTCCAAATCTAAATGTATTTATCTATTTGCACTAGTTTTCAAATTTTAGATTATTGTCATTCATGAATATTCATGATTGATTAGGTCCTATCATAGAAACCAATAGAAACCAATAGAAACCAATAGAAACATGCAAAAACCAATAGGACCAATAGAAACCAATAGAAACATCCAAAAACCAATAGGACCAATATAAACCAACAGAAATATCCAAAAACCAATAGGACCAATAGAAACCAATAGAAACAACCAAAACCCAATAGCACTGTCTATAGAATCTATTGGTTTCATCATTGATTTGGTTCGTGTATGGGATCCATTATAGGAATCCAATAGAAGCCAATAGGACCAACAGGAAAGTAGCATGGCACCCTTGAATTATTGAAAGGGCTTTACTGGATCGATTTTCTATGGGTTTTATGGGTTTTTATGGGTGCACATTTGAACAGCTGTGCTTCATATGGAACTTCTATGGGTTCCTATAGAAACCATCAGCAATTTCCTATTGGTTTTCTGCGGGCCTCTATGTGATTTTTGACCTTGGGTGGTAAGGTTATGCTATGTACAGTGCATTCCATAAGACACGTGGGTCGTAAAAGTGAAGTCCGCTCTTGGTGACTGACAACACACCCAAATGATGTCAAATTCCCCTTGAGAACCCACACTCTAAAAACTAAAGTGTTAAATCACCATTCAAAAGGGCCGAGGAGTGACCACATTTTCAAAATGGTAGACTAACAATTTTAACATTATAAAGGCTGAATACAACATGCTAAAAGCGTCAATCTACCATTTTGAAAAAAGTGGTCACTCCTCGGCCATTATAACACCAGAGGCGGCGGAACGTTGGGCTTGGACAATGAAAGTGGGGGTGCACCTTCTGTTTGGAGGACAAAAGGTGCCCCTCCACTTCCATAAGTTATGCTCATACGTAGTACATAGCATCGATGCTTTGTAAGTCTCGAAACTATTTCCAGTACGTTCAGACAGGCCATGATCGACTTGCTTCTATCACCCACTCGTGACTATTCATCGCTCACTCGCTGCCAAAACAATAATTACTGCGCCACACACGGTGACCCTAGTATAATTTCTGCGCGGAAGTTTGTGCACAGGGGTCATATCATGCGAAGTTTTTGTTTTGAATAATATTTTATTTGTCTTCATAAATCAACATAATAATACAATAACAATTCATTTGTAATATCGATAATACAATCAACTAGCAAATACATGTGTTAAAATAATTAATTTTAAATAAACCTTGTACATGTCAAAATTGACTGAACTCTAATCTTATACCAAAATAGAACACATGCACACTATTCTCTGGTAAGCACATGTAAATCAATATCTAAAGACCACATCATATATATAAAAAGATAAAGATAAAAAGAAGGATACCCCCCCCCCCAAAAAAAAAAAACCAAAACAAAACAAAACAAAAAACCCTCCCTTACCACACAGTATACACAGTAGCCTACTAACCCCTAGTTTATAAATAAAGCAGGTTTCAAAATTAAGACAGAGAATGAAAAGGTGCATTTATTTTAAAAAATTTTGTTATCATAAATGTTATCACGAAATTCCTTTATTTTTAAAATCTCCATTCAGATTAATACAAAGAAAATACAAAGAAAACTGCACAGAACTAAAAATGTCACATTATTTTTCATACATCATAAACCAATAAATATTTTTCATTGAACATATTCAATCTAAAACAGATAACAGAATTATGCAAAAATGTATATTATATTCCCTTTCTTTCACATTTTTTTAAAGGCCATTGTATTTTTACTTAACTAAGATCTTTAATACATTGTCACAACATCAAAGGAACATAATATTTCGTGCAATATACCTTGTGCTACACTCGTATTTCTATTTTTTTTTAACCCAGACATATAATTATATTTGCATACAATGTAAAAAAAAAAGAACTCATAGACAACAAATATACAATGTTATAACGTTAATTAAATCAATACAGATTTGGCAGTCTGAATAAAGATTGTTTTATGGAAACAAAAAAAGAAAGGTAAAAACTTCCAGGCTCATGCACTGATAAAACATTTTGCACGATGTAAAAAAAAAAAGATTTTCTTTGGAGTTTCATAAATTATATCATTGTTTTTACTACGTGTATCTCTGTTATAAATGCTTTCATTACGATTATTATAATTGGTATTATTATTACGATTACTATTACTATTCTTATTAAATGAGGTTTTTAAAAATGAAAGAGCGCCCTCTGTAGCCTTGATAATTTTGCTAAAGAGAAACACACCCACAGAAAGTACCTGTATATCACTAAGAAGTAATTCTGTAGGTGCTATCGAGTTATCAAAATCATAATACTGACTGATAAAGTCCATGCATATTTTATGTCCTTTTGCACTATTGTTTATACTGTCAGAAGTGTGAACTATTTCGATAAGTATAGTCGTCATCTCGTCTTCTTGTCCCAAACAAGTCGACTTGCCAAGTTGCATTAACTCGTCATCTCGTTATCTTGTCCTAAACAAGTCGACTTGCCGAGTTCAAACAACTCGTCATCTTGCCTTCTTGTCCCAAACAAGTCGACTTGCCGAGTTTCAATAAATCGTCAACTTGTCTTCTTGTACCAAACAAGTCGACTTGCCGAGTTCCAGCAACTCCTCTTCTTGTCTTCTTGTCCATGATAAGTCGACTTGCCGAGTTTAATAACTCGTCCTCTCGTAATTTTAACTTGTCTTCTCGTTTTCTTACCTCGTCATCTGGTTGGCACTTTTAAGCTTCCGTATCAAAGTATCCGATAAGCAATAGAATTCAGGGGTGTTGCTAGAGGGGGGGGGGTGTCACAGCCCTACTCAAAATTGCTGTCGGAAAATGCTCCACTTCCATCGGCAAAAAAAAAGAGGGGGGAAAGGGTGAGGGAAGAGGAATGGAGAAAAGAGAAAGGAGAAGAAAAGAAGAAAAGAAATTTGTCGGCAAATGTGGATGTCACAAACCCCCCCCCCCCCATCAATCAAAATGTTCAAGCGACGCACCTGATTGAATTTCCAACGCGTACGGTGGGGCGAAAGTTTTATACCAATGGGGGTCACGTGACGCCTTCATGACCTTGTTTGAACTCATCGTTCTCTGAATACGACGTCGTGTAGCCATCGTGTAACCTTTGTGCATCCTTCGGGTAAACTTCTTAATAAAGCTTCATATCTTCTTATAGCCTTAGTGTGTGGTTCGGGTGCCATCAGGTGACCAAGATCGGGGCCAACTCGAAAATTCCATATTCGTGTGGCCATCTTGTCTCAAGTTCGGGACAGTGTGACGCCAGCATTTACCAATGTAACCTTGAGCTCCTCTTTCGCTAGCTTAAGGATGAACGGACCTGTCATGAAAGTCATTCAGGGCATGTTGCATATTTGAAAGTTGGTTACCTGTCCTAGATTCTAAAAGTGCCAGGTCGTCCACATATTGTAACTTTCAAAAATTCATAACTTTCTTAGTGCTTGCCAGATTTCGTTCAAACTTTCACTAAACAAAGTTGTTATTGATTTAATATGTAAACCACTGTGCCACGTACTTAATTTATCACTTAGTTCCGGTAAATTCTAGGAAAAATGAAAATAGCAAAGGTTGCCCCAATTTTCAAAAGTGGAGTCAAAGAACAAGTTAATAATTACAGACCTATTTCAGTACTCTGTTTTTTATTTACCGCTTAAGCATGTTTCTACCCCCCCCCCAAAAAAAAAATAAAATAAATAAAAAATATTGCATACCTTATCCTCCTCTTTAATTCTCCGGGACCCGTACCTATCTTATTGTAACGTAGTATGGGCAAGTACATATCGAACTAATGTTAAGAAGCTATGTACACTGGAAGAGTAGGTCCAGAAATGGACTTGAAATGAAACTACCCTGTTGAAATAAAACTGAAATAAATAATAATAAATAAAATAAAATATGGTTTTACGTATCATATCAGGTTCTCATCCATTCTCCAGTAGCCATCCTTTATATAAATCTCTTAAATTGCTTCGCATTCTAGATAAACTTCAACGGTGAACCTTGTTATATAAACTCACAATTACCTTCTCAGTTTTGTGGCCTATTCCAACGTGTTTCATATATTCATAAGTATGGTACCAGATCAATTAATGACATCTATATTCCTAAACACCGTAAAGTTATTTTTCAACATAATCATGACAATATCCGTTTCACCGGCCTAAGCTTTGGAACGATTTACTTGCACCTATGAAAAATTCTGTGTCTCTGTTGAGCTTCTCATGGAACTTAAAAAAGTGTATGATATCGGGTTATAGTTCATGATGACTTGTTTTTTTATTATGCTCGATTACTATCACCCTAACCTGTTTCCAGTATCTTTTTTTTGTAAGAATAATACTACTAATATTGGATATATAGTGCTCATATCCACCAATGGTGCTCAAGGCGCTCCAATATTACCCTGTGAGTATTTCGATACTTTACTCTCATTGTATATCTTGCCACTGTATTATCCATGTATGCCATACAACTCAATTATGATTATTATGTTGCAGTCCTCTTCCTTTCCCTCTACTCCAAATTCCCTATCCTTTTCTCTCGCTCTCTTTGTCCCTTTCTTCTTTTCCTCTATTAAATTATATTGTATTTGTGTATTTAGGCGTATTCAGGCGTATTCAGGCGTATCCGCTACAAGCATCTGCTTATTAGGAATGCGCCTTCTTCCCTGTAATTTTGCAAGTTCTTGATATGTACTGACACTACTTTATATCCATGTAAATTGTACTATTATGTTCAATGTTGTCAAAATCAATGGAAGAAAAAAAAATGAATTTGAATTTGAAAAAGCCCCGATATGTGGGTTTATATATTTAATGACACCCCCAGCCTTTCGTAGGAAGGAGTCATCAGGAACCCAAAAATATCTATCACACACTTTTTTGTGCATTCAGTCGTATTTCATAATCATTTGAAAAGTACATTTTTGCTGATTTACACAGTCATAAGCCCCGCCCCTAAAAAAAAATCATCGAAGCGACATCGTGATCACGTGATCTGTGACGTACGAAAAGTAAAGGAAAATATTCCACCCACCTGTATACCGTGCATGCCCGCAGGCCTGGCAGGCCCAGCCCGGTACGGTGCCGAGCGCGAGAATGATATTCACCGCATCGACCATTTGCATTGCATATTTTCGTGTTTAATTCCTCACAATAACGTTGATTTGGGGACACAGTTTCATCAATAATGCCGAATCGGTGTATAGTTGCGGGCTGTAGCAATACGCCTAAAGATGATGTAAGCCTACATCTTTTGCCTAAAGATGAAAATCTACGGAAATTGTGGGTCGCAAAGGTAAAGCTCACGCGGGCAGAGTGGCAAGGGCCGGTGTAGCGGCACATACGGTTCTCCGGCAGATACCGTATCCGCCGGCAGATATCGTTCTACCTCGGAACCATATCTGCCGGGTTTGACGTTTGCAGATTTGGTTCCCCGGCGGATGTGGTTCCACGGCGCTGCAGATAAGGTGTATTGTATATTGGCAGATTTGTACGAGACACTCTCGTGCCTAATAGACCTGTTTACTAAGTGATTCAAATTTATGGATGTTTCTTTCCTGGGGACCTAGTCAGTGGCGTATCCAGGGGGTGGCGCAAAAAACTAGCAAAAAAAAGTTGTTCATTAAATAGGCTTCAAAATTGGTCACATATAGGATTATTTTGCATCTCAGCCCTTCTTCAGAAGCAAAAATTTTCGGTCTACTTTACCCGTAACTCCAGGGAGCTCCAATGGCTCAAAAAAAGTCCTCCAACTCGGAATCCGGTCACTTTTCATCTCTCTATATAAGTTACTCGAATTCAGCCAAAATCTATGTCAGTAATACCGTACTATGTAAAGCGAAGTAAAAAAAAGCTGTAAGTGAAATAAACAATACAAAAGCGTTCACCAGTCGCTATGTACGAGGGGAACATAGTGCATGTAGTGACTGCCGTACTAAAGATGTGTAGTACGTTGTACAGACGCGTAAAAGGACTGTGCACGCGTTTAAGACCGATGCAAAACTTTCGTTCTGCAAGCTCAGATGGATGATTGTTCCAAAAAAAGTTAAAAAACAAAACAAGAGCTGTATATTTTGGCAAAACCTGTTTGCTGATCTTGTAGAAAATATATTGATAATGATTATTCACTCCTAAGATTATATCGATTAATTTCCTTTTTTCATAAATTGTCCGTTGAACAGAGGGCTCAAATACCGCATTGTGTATACAATGTTATATGCTACAGAACTTGTGCCTCTTACTCTTCATACGTCACTTGGGGATGTGACGTCAATTAGCCAATCAGCTCACGAGCTTTGAGGAACCGTCCAAAACTTATATTTGTTGTCAGTTATACTTTTATAACTTCTTATATTTTGTATATATTATGTGTTCATTATACATTTTTTCATTTTTTCCCTGGATGAAAACGTATTGAAACTAAGTTCAGGGGCTTGCCTCTTGTGCAAGCTTTGCTTCTTTCTGGCAAGTCCCTCCGTTTTACACTTATTATAAGCTAAAGTGCTGTTATGTTGCTGATCCTTTTTTCAAGAATTATGATATTTTCATGTATTCTATATGACACATGTGCTAACAACTTTGCTGTTAGAACAATAATGATATTATATTTATCATGTCATGTTTCTTTATATTTTGTTTATGTGAAACGGGAAAAGAATAAATAAAATAAAATAAAATAAACTAAAAATACTTTTCCCCTTTTTCGCCAAAACGGGACATAATTTGGACAATCGATTGCCAGATTCGTGATTAAATACATGGAAACATCACACATTTTTTCTCTAATTTAGTCAACCTTTAAGGATGGATTTCCCTTTTACAAGACGTACTTCCCTTGAAGCAAAGGCTTGTTTCTGGTGATGCTTTAATGAAAATACATTTTGACCTATGTACATTATGTAACATTCGTATTTTATCAATGTCATCATCATTAAAATGAACAGTGAGTACTGATATTCATACTTTAGGTTTCGGTCCAATTTGATTACAGTATTAAACATCCATTACATTATTGTTTCCTACGTTTAACGTTTTTGGTGGCTTCCAATGCATAATCAGTTTTATGTCGCATTGCGACCGTCTGGGCGCCACGTGTAGTTTTACAACCGTATTAGAGCAGCGGGGAGCGTTTTTTTCCGTACTACAGTGAAACCTGTCTATAAAGACCACTCAAGGGAGACAAGAAAAGCGGTGTTTATAAGCAGGTGGTCTTTATGGATAGATTCCTTTAAAGTAGAACTTTAATGATTTTAAATATTGGCTTAATACTTATTATTGCATAGATGGCATAAATTAAACAAGGTTATCCAAATTCAACGCTTGGAAACATTTGAAGTAATGATTATTATCAATTATAAAACGGTAAAATACAGCCCCCGATATAGCAGCTGAAGAGCTCCTCGAACGCTGCTGAGATATGTGACGACACACCATGGACCAGTCCTGTCTAAGCAGACGATGTCCCATAACATCTTACACATTTTTCAGAGCCTATTTTGTCATCTCCTCTTCACTTATTTCTCTTCCTTCACTTGCGTCAGTCTTAATGTTAGTCTGTTGCCTCACTCTTAACTTCGTGTATGGTATTATTTTGATGAAAAATGCAGCGTTAAAAAATAAAGGAATCAGTCACTTGTAAACAAAATAAGACGCCATTGTATTTTCAGCTGCTTGCACCGGGGCATGTTCGGCGTTTCAAGAGGGAATGAATACCATCCTGCTATTATTCGGAGGGCTTTTCAATTTGAAAGTGGGGTTTATTTCATTGATCATTGACCCTTCCCTGTGTATTTACAATCAAACGGTTTTAGCTATCAGAATCAGTTTCACTTTCCCTTTTTAATGGTGTGAAATAAGGTCATGTTTAAATACACCAAACTCTTTATAATTTGATAAATAATTGCATTGCAATTACGTTCATTCATTATAGGACGTCGTCTGCTTAAGCAGGATCGATCCCGAGTGTGACGACATCAAAACATCGCTATATTTCTGGCGAATCCTCGGATATTCCAGATGCTGAGAAGAGCTTTTATTTGTGTTGTTTTTATAATCATCAGATACGCAGTTGACATAAAACTTATACGATTGCCATCTGTAAGCTTCCCAGTTTCTAGTGATACATTAATTGCCATATTTGTGATTTTCTTTGAATAGCTACTTTAATACACATTTCAATGAGAAACAATGTTCAAGGGAAACGAAAATTGTGGTCTTTATAGACAGGTGGTCTTTTTATACAGGTGGTTGCTAAAGCAGGTTTGACTGTACTAATGCGTAAAAGTAAAAGTGATGTAACAATACGGTTTATTCCGTCATTGTAGGGATATAATAAACGAGCTTAGGCTTAGGGTTAGGGTTTAGGGTTATGGTTTAGGATTATGGATAGGGTAGGTTTTAGGGTTAGGGTTAGGGTTAGGGTATGGTGGGGCCTATATCACGAGTATGCCAAAATACAAGTACGATACTTGTAGTCTTTTTTAAAGTCTTCAGAAAGGGGTATATTACGCATTAGTGGTACGTTAAAAATAACGCCAGCGGGGCGGCCATGGTTAGATTTTCGGCTACTTTCTGCAAGGGAAGGGGGAGGGGGAATGGGAGAGAATAAATGTGTCATTGGTCTTGTTGTGAGCATGACGGACAGAGAGAGTGGACAAAATGAACAACCCCTCATTCTACCCTTCACAATGGTTCTCGTAAAGAAAAGAAAATCCCTTTACTGCTATTATGTAACAATATGTAGGACTGTTCAATGTGCATGTGCACCTGTTCTACATATTTTTACAGATTAGCAGTGAAGAGATGTTCTTTTGACTACCAAAATTGAGGATTTGCTTATTTGTCCAACGCATGGCTGACTACACTTTTGTTTTGACACTCGTTTACACTTTGTTGTTGTTCTTGTTTCCATACAGTGATTCACTAAACCCAACACAGTGGCATGGGGATTAGTGGATACTTCGGGGCACTTAACTTAACGGGGATTATACTACATGTATAGGGTTTCCGTCCATTTTAACACTTTTTTTCATTCAATTTCACTATTGCTCACTTCAATTTCGTCCTGAGAACCATTTAGTGCGCAAATGTCAAAGTTAATTTCGTCACTTGTCATTCAAGTTGGTCAATGGACAATCAATTTCAACATTTGTCCATTCATTTTCGTCAGATTTCCTTCGAATTCGTCTTTGATTACCAGACGATTTGCTTCAGAATTTAATGACCAAAGTCGTCTTTGTGCAATTAATATCAAAAGAGTTTCATTCAAATTCGTTGGATAGACAAGACATAGAACTAAACGAATCCAGAGTACAAAACAGACAAATTTTTCATAAGTCATGTATGCCTCCTGTTTTGTTGAAAAAAAATGTTTTTTTTTTTTTTTTTAATTGTGTATTTATTGAGAGTTCACAAACATAAAAAAAACTTTCAAGCAGATACAAACATGTTTATATATAAAAATTAATGACAAATCAAGATATTTACAATTAATTAAGATGATAAAAAAAAAAGACGCCAAAAAACAGAAAAAATAAAATATAATAAAAATAAAAATAGCAGAGTACATGTATAGAAATAAGTTATAAGACTTTCATATTATGTACATGAGCCAGAACCCCAAGATCGGATTGCATCAAAGTCTGACAATTACGTTGGACCCAACGTAAAACTAAATACATGTATTGCCGTCCACAATACAAATGGAAGCTCAGGCCATCAAAAAGATTGGAAGGAGCAGAAACGAGAAATGAGACGATCTGCCATACTCCCCCAACACACACACACACACACACACACACACACACCCTCACACAACCCCACCCCACATACACACCCCCTACCCACAATTCCATACCCTCACCCTAACACTCAATCACACAACCACCCCTCCCCACCTCCCTTCGCAAACTACACAATCAATCTCCACAACACGTGACAGACAGATCGCCCAACAGCATCCCGATCCCGCCCATTCCAGCCATCAGGCAGTCAAAACAAAAACTGCTGAGCGTGAGAAAATCAAATGGACAACACATTCCTGAAAGTAACGTAGGAAAACATGCATAAACCAATGACCCAATTCCAGTTCGAGGTTATCGCTCATGTTGTACAGTGGCAGTGTGACTTATGAACAAACGTTACACATGCAGACATGCATGTAATACAAAAAATTCACTATAGAATTCCCAGCATTATGTAATGGGGAAAATTATCTCTGTATAGCGGGACAGGAATATTAGTAGAGAAGTTGACAAGACAGTACATATTACATCTAATACTTAGTATTACATACATGTATCAAATCATAATAAAGTGAGGAAAGGAAGGAGTTATAAGTAGACATAGAATGGTAAAACTAGATTTCAAAACGCCATTTTTTAAAGTGTATAGATAGTTTGTTTCTCTTTTTGGCTATCAAATACTCTAAATCTTTTTGTTTCTTAACAAAAGATTTAAATATGACAAAATTGGGAAGCAAATTGTTAAACTTGCAGTAATAAATATGATATTTCAACAGCAAAAACAAATATGAAACAAATTTATCACTGCATATACCAAAAAGCTTTTCAAAATTAGTTACAGTAATGTGTGAGATCATCTTCTGTGAGATTACAATCAAAAAATCATGCCAAACTGGTGTAACCTTTTCACACTCACAGAATAAATGAACTAGGGTTTCCTCTTTCTTTCCACATAAAGAGCAATTAGGCGATTCTTTCCTTTTGATCTTAAAAAGGAAATCATTCAATGCTATAGCTTTATGAAATAATTTAAAATAAAAAGATCTTAGTTTAGTATCAAGAGTACAAAAGAAATTAGTCAAATGAACTTTTTCCCAGTTAATATTAGCAGGTAGCAATAAAATGTCGTTCCAAAAGGTGTATCTCTTGGTTGGAGTATAAGCGCCAAGTAGTACATTATATACATTCTTGGGAATTTTCTTATAATTAAATAGATTTAAAACTATAGTGTCATGAACACCAATAATATCAACATCAAAATTCACCATCCACTCTTCTGGGATATTTTTCAATAAAAAATTAAATTTTCTTCTATCTGAGGAGGGAATGCCAAAATCTAGTATCAGTTCTTCGAAAAGCTTATGGCCCGGGAGGGGTGGATTAAACAAATCGTAGATGGTAAAAATATTCTTTTCAAACCATGAGTCGTAATAGAAAAAAGGTTTGGATTTAGAACGAATTAACTTATTATACCACAATGATTGACATGCACTTAATTCTGAGAATTTGAAGCCATAAAATTCCTTAGTGGCTTCTTCCCTGTATAAATACCACGAACGCAAAGAGTCGGCTAACTGCGTATTACCCAAGGCGTTCAAGACACATTCCGGGGCATTAGACTTCCATAAAAGGGAAACATCACGATTAAATTCTTCCAAAAAAAATAGTTCAACACATTTCCAAGAAGCATGAAAATTATCGTCCAGAAGATATCTAACCCATGTCATCTTCTGGGCAGTGGCAAACTTTAAGGGGTCAATCATTTTAAGACCAGCATTTTTATAATCATTACACATAGCTATTCTTTGGACTCTATCTCTGCCCCCATTCCAAATAAACTTGTAAAAGATACTATTCAACTCAGTGAAAAAGGAGCGAGGTATTTTAATACAGAGGACTGAGAATAGGTAAATCAGCTGTGGCAGAACAAGTGCTTTAATTACACAAATCCTTCCTATTAGAGAAAGATTTCTCATTCGCCAGCAATTTATTGTATTTTCCATTTTTTTCAATCTCTCCTTATAGTTTAAGCAATAAAGTAGGCTTAAATTCAAAGAAAAATTTACTCCAAGACTTTTAAATTGAGATGATTTCCATGTTACTCCCTGGTTGATATAAGGGAAATCTTGGCTTCCTTTTTGTGAACCAATCCAGATTGCTTCAGATTTATTAACATTGATTTTACAACCAGAGTATTTCCCAAAAGTAGCTAAGGTAGCAAAAAGTTGAGAAAATGAATTATTGGACCCATCTAAAAAACACACCGAATCATCTGCAAATAAAGAAATCTTAGCTTCAGTATTATTTTGTAATGGAATACCTTTGATTTGATCATTTTGACGTATGGAAAGAGCCATTATTTCAATAACAAATAAGAATAAGTATGGAGAAATAGGACAACCTTGAAAAATACCTCTCTTCATTGAAATGCATTCTGTTAAAAATCCATTATTCAACACATAACTGACACGAGAAGAATATAAGGTCTTCACAGTATTGATAAAATTTTGACCAAAATTGAACTTCTTCAAAGTTTGAAATAAAAAATTGTGAGAAACACTATCAAATGCCTTTTCAATATCGAGTAACAAAATTGCACCTGGAATGTTTTTAAAATCAGTATATTCAATGATATCCAAAATAAAACGAATATTGTGACCAATATTTCTACCTTTCATGAAACCAGATTGGTCAGGATCTATAAGGGTGTGCAAACATCGTTTCAATCGATTAGCTAGACATTTTGCTAAAATTTTGTAGTCTGTGGTCAAAAGAGTTATAGGCCGATAATTTTTAATTAACAGGGGATCTCTGTCTTTTTTAGGAAGGAGAGTGATAATACCATTTCTTTGTGATGAAGACATGGAGCTATTCTGCAAGGAAAAATTAAAGGAGTTTATCAACATATCACAAATGTCATTCCAAAATACTAAGTAAAATTCAGCAGGAAGCCCATCTAAACCTGGAGCTTTATTCATTTTCATTGATTTAATTGCTTCGTATATTTCATTTCTGGAGAAAGGGGTCTCCAAAAATTTGTTGTCATCTTCAGATAATTGAGGAATGGATATGTTACCAAAAATTGCATTGTTGAGGACATCCTCATCTATAGAATTTGAATTATCATCTGGTATTGAATATAACTTGGCGTAAAAATCATGTATATTCTTCAAAATCTTACTGGAGTTTGTTAATAAAGTACCTTGGTTATCCATAAGTCTATTAATATTCTTCCTTTGCCAACCTCTGTTTTCCAAATTGCAAAAGTACTTACTGCTCCTCTCACCTTCCTCTAACCACCTAGTTCTGGATCGAGTTATCAGACCCTTAGTTTCAAATTCATAAATTTTATTGAGTTTAATTTCAAGCTCCTCCAACTGTAAAAGTAGGGGGTCATCAGATGCACGAGTATTGCTCAAAGATAACTGTAATTTAATTGTATCAATATCAGCTAATAATTTACTTTTTTCTAAATTTCTTTGTTTTTTCTTCCGAGCAGAATATTCTATACAGACTCCTGTAATGAAGCATTTAAAAGAGTCCCAAAGTATGTTGTCATTGCACTGGGATTCCTGATGAATAAGTTTAAAATCCTTGATTTTATCCTTTATCAAATTAACAAAATCATTGTCATGATATAAATAATGTGTGTTGAGTTTCCAATAGCCCTTACCCTTCAAAGGTTGATTATCATTGAATTCAACTGAAACAACAGAATGATCTGACTGGATTCCAGGCAAAATTTGGGATTTCTTACAATTATCCAGAAAATTATTTGACAATAAAATAAAATCCAACCTAGATAGTGCCCGAGGGGATCTTTGGTGTCTAGTATACTTTTTCAAACCTGGATGGAAAGATCTCCACACATCACAAAGTCCATATTCCTCCATTAGTACATTTAGCATTTCACTAGCTTTTACATTAGAGTGGTGTTCTCTCGAACCCTTGTAATCGATCTCACCAATAACTGCATTAAAATCACCTCCTACTATAATAAATTCATTGTTAAACTTGTCAATCTCAGCAAACACTTTTAGTAAAAAATCAGGGTCATCATTATTTGGTCCATAAACATTTACTAGAGTAACCGGGAGTTCATTTAATGTTGCACTTATTATCAAAAATCTTCCATTAGGGTCCTTGTTAATAGCTTTTACTTTGGTATTTATGGAATTTCTGATAAGAATTGCCACACCTCTACTATTTGAAGCAAAACTAGCAAAAAAGGCAGTTTCACCCCACTGAGCTTTCCACAATTTTTCATCATTTAAATCTGAATGAGTTTCTTGAAGAAATAATATATCAGTTTTAAGGGATCTCATATAATGAAAAATCTTTTTCCTCTTGAAATAATCTTGCAACCCTCTACAATTAAAAGAATGGAGCTTTATATACATTGTTGTTGAGAAATACACCTGTTCCCCAAAACCAGAATGAAAAAAGAGAACCAACACCACCACCATACATGTACAATGCTCAACTTAAAACAGAGAAGATATGGTTCTTCAAAATACTGTAGTGTATATACATGTAACCTGCCATTCATAGAAACAAAAGAATAAAAAAAATGAATAAAGAAAAACAAGCAAAATTGAAGTAACCATAACACAAGGGAATCCATGCGCAAGATGGAAATGCAGGGCCTCAAATCAAAATCCGGTCCTGCACAAGACACGCAAGGGAATACCAGAACAACAGTAGCAGCAGTACACAGCCAAATCCAACATTTTCATTTGTCTAGCAAGTGTCACAAACTGGCTACAGAAATACAATTACAAATGATATTTTGATTTTCAAAGATACCACTGAATATTAAGTGATAAAAAGAAAGTTTCTATTTTTTCTTTGTTACAAGTAATTGAGTAACTAGAGAATTGGAGAATATAACTATACAATTTTTTAAATTTTGGCCAGCTCGCCCAGCATGACCCACCAAATCATAAATGCTTAAAGAAACAACTCAGTAGGGCAGCTAGGGCCTGGCCTATAAAACTCATACAGAGTATATATGCAAATTAAAATGTACCACTAGTTTCACCAGGTGTAAGCACAGACATAGCATCTCTACAACAGAATTTGTAAGTGCCCTCAGAGCACTACCCTGAGTCATTTTAAATTAAATATTAGCACAAAAAATAAATATTCTTGATGTGTATAAAATTGACACCTCCAGAATGTAGTAAGTATGTAAGAATAATAATTAAAAAAACCCTGAAGGAGGCAGATGTAATCTGAAGAAGAAGAAGAAAAACTTGAAATTGAAAAATAGCAAAATGCTCAGTGTTCAAACTCAAGACATAACCCAAACGGATGCATGAACATTAATTTTTCCTTTAAATCCAGTGATTAACAAGTACAGTACTTTTAAAGAGAGAAAAAAAAAGAAAGATTGAAACCAAGTGGTCTATACACACTTCAAAAGGTCAGAAAGATTGATTGTTAATTTTTTTTTTTTTAATTGTTGAAACAGATCTATCCAAATGGATATAAATATAGATGGAACAAATGAATGAGCAAGGTCAATAGACTAAATTAAATGTTTTACAACGATAAGATGTCTCCCACTGTTCTCTTCGGACTTATACAAAATGGACTTTTCCTGAACTCATGTCCTTATAGGCAAGTTTGGCGGGATAGATGAAAAAAGGTCTCTTTCCCTCTGAACGCAGGTGCTTGAATTGCTCCATTCTGTTCTTTCGTAATTGCCGGACCCTTTTGCTGAAGTCCTCTGCTACATAGAGCTTGTTGCCAAGATATTCTTCTGCTTTGAACTTTTTCAAGCACTCAGCCCTCACCTTCTCCTTCTGTGGAAATGACGAAAACAAATGTGAATCATGCGAGGTTTTGCCGGCCTTGATCCACTCTGTTGGTCTTGTTGAGATCTTTGTTGCATTGATGTAGGAGTGCGATGCACCCTCTCAATGGAGTAATCTGCTTGAGCTAGGCCAACAAACTGTTGTAGGACAGTGTCGATGGTCTTCTTACAGTCCTCAGCGACCCCCACTTCAGGTATCCCGTGGAACACAAGATTACACCTTCGGGAGCGATTTTCTAGATCATCCACGAGGATTTTTAAAGAGGTATTTTCCTCTTTCAAGCTAGCCACAGCCTTTTTCATCCCATCAACCTCCATCTCTAGACCAATCACTTTCTCCTCCTGATCATTCAGCTTTGTTGTTAAATCACTCAGCCTCTTGCTCAGCACTGTATCAATGATGTACTCTATGCGGTTTTCAAACCCTTTGAAAAAGGAAATGAACCAACCTGGGGCTTGATCTGGCATGTTCTGAAGCGGAGCATCCCCCTCTAGCTCGAGCGAACGCCTAACACTATTCTCGGCGGCTCCCGCCCGGTAGTAACACCGCTCATACTGGACATGTCGGTATCGTCCACGTTGCCCCGCTTAGGCTTCTTTTTTAACGGCTTTTTTGGGGTCTCTCCTCCAGATTCCTCTCCTTTAGCTTGCCTCTTCTGATCCATTATATTCCAAACTTAAAAACCTTTCCTGACACAATACTTGAATCTTCCTCCAAATGTTGGATTTTCGGGCAAAATCCGAGATCAATCCGACTGCATACTGTCACCACGGAGTTCTTCCGGTAATCCCCCTGAAAAAAAAATGTTTGTAAAAAGTAAATACAAACCGTTAATTTCCTTCTGTACCGACAATTTTGCTTTCATGGATTGTTTGTCGAATGTCAAGACAAGAAATAAAATAGAAATTATCAATATAGCAAAGGCACGAGTTTCGAATTCGAAAGACGCTTTGACGAAATTCTTTGCAAAAATGACGGAATGGAATTCAACGAAATGAGATGCAATATGACGAAATTGATTATGTGATGTACAAGGTCATGAAGTTTCGGGACGGAATTGAATGAAAAAATATGAATTTGAATTCTAAAAACTGTTAAAATGGACGGGAAATCTTACATTAAATCTCTATAATTTTACCCGTGCTAATAATTGTGTTAATTCTAATATATATAAATATAAATGTATATTGTTTATTTTTTATTTTTTCCAGGAACATATAATAACATGAGAACAATTTGTTCTCATGTTTTTGATAGCTCCTGAGGAAAGGGAAAATGGAGGGCAGAAAATAGTGAAAAAAGACCATTTTTAGGTGGAGCATGGCGTTGCACGAGATAATGATACTTCTGGTGCTTCCCATACTAGGTGAGTTAACAGATGTTCGCATTTTTACCTGGGCTGTACTTCAAGTACTTTTTTTTTCGGAATTGAAAGAAATGTTATTGCCCCTATTTTTGCAACAACACGTCATTATAAAACCGAATTTAGCACATGAAAGTGATTAACATGTCAAAGAAGATCAACATGGAGTGTGCGTGTGCGTCCACTTAAATGGAATGTCCACCCTGATTACAAGTTGGTTTTAAAAGAAGCAGACATTAAAGTAACAGATCAGTGAAGGTTTGAGCAAAATACGATAAGAAATAAGAAATGTCCCTTGAATTTGTATGAAACTAAAACAATAATCTTACTATGATTTTTTTGTGAAATGAATACTTATACATAATAAAGGAGCCCTGTGGAAGGGTTAATATATATATTATATATATATATGTATATACATATATATATATATATATATATATATATATATATATATATATATATATATATATAATAGCAACAATTGGCTCACACTCTTTAACATGTTGGGGTAGTGTACTCGGGTGCTAATTAAATAGAGGCAACAAAATATATAAATAAATGAGATATTTGAACGCATATATATATATATATATATACAACAAACAATATGTAATATAAAGGGAACATATAATGTGATACAACTAGTACATTACCCTGTTGATATGTTATACATTTATATCCCCATATATAGTTTAACACATATATAATAGAGACGGTATGGACCTAGGCTAAATCCCGGAGTATATACGGCTTAATGCACTCAACCCCCACAAGCAAGGAACGATATATTTTATTTTATGTACAGACCACACGCAGCTGCACTCATAATAAGTTTACTAAATTTCTCTGTATATTTATATTTGTTTATTGACTTTTTCGACGTCGCTATATGGTCTAATTACACCTATGAATATGTACATATATTCTAGTTGTACTATATTTTACACTGCGTTGCCAATTTAGAGACTGTAATGACTAGCAACAATTGAATGGCACAACAGAGTGCATTGGAAATTCTGGGATTCTTTATCATTCTGCTTATGTATAATTTGTAATTCCTAGCATTTTTTATCGAAAGATATTGCAAAAACCTCACTATTTAAAGGAGACACTGCACTAATCCAGTCGATCCCGAACAATGGATGTCGATCCCGGGGGATGGGGGTATATATCTCCCCCCCCCCGAAAAAAGAAATTGAGGTGGGGGAGGGGGGGGGGGGGAAGGTGGCCTGTAGTATTATACCCCCCAATATATTTGGATAAAATAAATAAGAATTATGATATAAGACAATATTTTCTTATTTATTTAATTTTAGTTTGATTGTAAGCGCCTAGAGCATCCTTTTATAAGTGTCTATATTATTATTATTACTATTATATTAACTTAAAACTAATAATTATCAAAACTCATTATGTTTGATCTTGAAATATCATCACATTCTTTAATGATTAGGAAGGAAAGGAGGGAAATAAGAAATGCCATAACTTCAATGCGAAAATATCGAAGAAAATTTTTTTTGCTCGCATTGTTATTCTCAATTGAGGGGTTCCGTCCGTTGGTGTAGTTCAGTGCATTCCTTCTGTTCATTAAAACAATTTTGAATGCTCTAAAATGCAAGTTTCATGGACAGAATTTTGAAAAAGTCCGCTCAGTTACTTAACTCGATGGCGTCTCGGGGGGGGGGGGGGGGGGGGGGCACGTGGCTCGGGCGGCACTTGGAGGGGTGCAAAAAACGAGGAGAGAAAGTGGGAAATGAAGATATATCATAATCCTTGCGGATTATGCGCCCCCAAATCCTAAAATTTTCCAAAACTCGATCGCTTTGGGTCCTCGGATAATTATTTTCTTTCATGATCTCGTATATAGTTCTTAAATAGCTTAAAGGCTTTTAAATTTGAAAAAAAAATAAAGATCGATGGTTTTAATCGCTATATCGGGTAAAATTCATATGACCCTGCTAAATATTGCGTCCCCAATATAGTATAGAGTGTATAAAATAGCATTTGCAAACGTTTAACTTTTGAAACAAATCAACACTATAAAAACTACTTTCGAAAAATAAACTCAAGACAGTTTCAATAGCCCTGTCTATCACCTTTAGAAATGTGCGAACATTACAATGGTGTATTCCATAATCCGAACCTGATTTCTATGGGCCGTACAATAGACCTTTGAAATTGCCCTTGAGTTTATTTTTGATTTGATTTTGATTTGATTTTACTTTATTTTTCCACTCTTGTTTTCTTGAACAAATTACAATAAATCATACATCACAATCAATAGTGAATATTATCGCAGTATGAGTGATTGGTAAGGAATTTATGATATAAACAAAAGTGGTGGAACCTAATTTAAAAGCACTGCTTGTATTACATAGGTCCCAAGAGATACGAATGAGAATTATACTAATAAATTTATTTTTCACAAAATGAAATGAAATGAGCCCAGCACTGACTTTTCAAATCAACATACAGGGCGAGAAGTAAGTGAACAGTAAAGATATGATAATAAAAAAGGGAAGAAAAAGAAGAAGAAGAAAACAAAAAGGTTGGAAGAGGTGAAAAGAAAAGGGGAGAGAGAGAGAGAGCAGGTCAATCAAGGTCAAAAAGGAATATATTTATTAAGTAACATATTTTTTCATTTTTCGTTTAAAACTGAACAAACTTAGTGCCAGTAAAGGTAAAAATTTTATTTGCAAATAATGTTCGTGTTAAAGGTGTATGATATAATGTTTGCCAATTCTTGTTTATTATATTTAAAATCATCGATTTTAAATTGAATTGATTTTATTGATTATATTGAAATCACCCATTACAATGCAATTTTTATTACTTAATCGAGGATCATGTAGAATGTCCTGTAATGAAAGAAGAAAGGAATTTAGATTTGAGTTGGGAGGTCTATAAATTATACCAATAATAATATCTTTGTTTCCACTATTTTTAATATGAATAAAAAGAGATTCTAAACACTCGGTCAGAAGAGTGAATTCAGGAATGATAGAATAGTCATGTTTATTAGATATAAAACATGCAACCCCCCCATGTTCATTTGTCCTATGATTTGATTCGAAGTTATAAGCAGGTAAATAAAATAGACATAAAATAACTCAAAGCATATTAAAATCTGCAGAAGGAGCGTGCATGTGTATCAACTGAATGGGCGTACCCCAACAACAACAACAAAGTTTTGTTCATCAGTCATCCATACCACGAATATTCTCTTCTAAGAGAAAGAAAGGAAAAAAAAGTAATGTCGAAACCCGTTTTCCAGGATATAAAGAACTTCAATGGTTTACGCAACCGGTGTGACTCACACCGAAAGCAGGAGCATGGGTATGAATTTACTGTTACCACATCAACCAAAAAAAAAAGCGTTTTGTTCATTAGCCACCTAGTCACGAACCTTCTTCAAAAAATAAAAGAAAATGTGAGCTCAAAGACTGTCTACCATGATATAGAGTACATGTACTTAAAACATTTATAACAGCTTTATAACAATATCACTTTAACAAGTCAGGCGTGCTACATTCTTTGTTATCATTTCTATCAGTTGAACAATATACGCCCGTGTAGTATCAGCACAATTGGGGTTTTCGTCATTAAACTTTACCTTGCAGAAGGATGAGAAGAATTTCATTTCACCCATACCAGAATATGCTAAAACTTCTTAACGTTTTCTATGCTGAAACACTAGACACTCCACAAAAATAGAGAAAAATCCAGTAAATCGTAGTTCGCATTCTTGTCAGGAAAAAGTAGAATTAGAGAGTAATCTATACGGTACACCAAGGGTATAATCATTAAGAAAATAAAAAAGAAGGGCAACACTTTTAACACGATTGATCATTGAATATCATAATAACTAATTTAAAAGAAAAAAGACGCGCGGAACAGCAAGTAGCACGAGTTAATAATGCACAATAATAACTTGCTCGTCAAGAAGCCGAGACAAGATGATCCGGGTTTGCTAGTTCCCATCTTTCCAGATCAATATACCTGTTTACTAAGTGATTCAAATTTTATGCATACTTTTGAAACAAAGGTTGTTCTTGACAACCTGAAAGCTTGCCAGAGGTTTGTCAGACATAGCAACAAGTAATTTATGCAAACTGGATTCCAAGTATTGTAGTTCATTCATTAATAACAGGTTAATGCAATACCTCGTTACTAGGTCCCCAGGAAAGAAACATCCATAAATTTGAATCACTTAGTAAACAGGTCTATTGGAAACAAAACAATGCATCGATTCTTGAATGGTTTTCCTGTTTACTCCCATATTTACATTTCACATAACTGTGCTCATGAATAACGTGTGGTTGTACCGTCATGAGGGAAAAATAATGTAACGGATAACGTCAAACGGCCACGCAGTTGAAGGAAATGTTAAACAGTTGATATTGATAAAAAAATCTGTGTATCAAAGAAAACAATCCTTTTTAAATTTTTCAAATAGCTCAACTAGAAAGTGTAATTTTTGTAAAAATAAAAATCACCTTTTTGAGGGTTTGAAATTGTCTCGCAGTCCAATTTCGGCAAAATGCTAGCTTGTTTACTTTTCTATGCAAATTAGCATTGCTGTGTGTTGCTGCTGTGAAATCTTTTCGCCGAATTTTCACAAACTTCACCCACAAATTCCGTTGCTTATTGAGCTTTGGAAAGGTGAAGAAACTGATGCTGGGGTTCTTCGAAGTACTGTAACAACCCCCCCCCCCCCCCCCCACAACGCAATTTCGTGGCATTTTGCCACAAAACAAATTCCCCCCAAAGAAAACGACTTTCGTTGACGCTGGTTTTAATCACGATTTCAATAGCGCGCGTTATGCATGCACCGGATGAATTGACCTGGATGAATTGATCAACTCTACCCAGTGACGTCATAGTAGGTCAACACCGCTTTGATGTTTATCGGTCTGATTGAGAAATCTGGCTCAATAGGGGCAATAATCAAAGGTACATTATTCTAAAGAATCTCTTTTATTTGCTAAAATTGATGAAACCTTATTTCAATATGTTTATTATTTATTTACAAACCATATTCTTGCAATTGGGGTCGGAAAAAATCAACATATAGCTCTTTAATCTCAACTTCAGGTAGCCTTGCTGAATAGGCCGCTTCGGTAGTGTATGCAAATTTTATACATACCTTTCAAACAAAGGTTGTTCTTGACAACCTGAAAGCTTTCCGGAGGCTTGCCGGACATAACAGCAAATAATGTATGAAAACTGGATTCCAAGCATTGAGGCTCATTTATAAAAAGTAGGTGCTTAGCGAATTATGTGCATAAATTTGTATACATTACAGAAGCGGTCTATTTCTTGACTCTTTCTCAAGCCTTGAGGGTTTTCGTTAGTTTTGCTCCCGATTGTAGAAGTGACTAGTGAGTGAATAGAAAACCATTTATCATGGTATAAAATTCGAGCTTCTCTACCACTCAATTGCGGTGGGCATTTGCAAAGTTTCCAGGGTAAAATGCACAAGAAATTTCGTTTTTAGGGTTAAAAAACATTCCCCCAATCATGAATACGGATCGACCCCCCTGTCCCGAACAATTTTGAAACTGAATGACAATTGTCCGTGAACAATGATTAACTTTGGCGTAAACATGGCGTAAATTATTCGTAAACCAGACTTTACCGAAAGTCGGAGATGACCGCTCAAGGGCACGCATTGATACGCAATAGACGGGTAGTGTGGAAACGAAGTGCGTTTTCAATCTACACCAAGGGTAATTTTTGTGTAGACCTTTAACTAGTTTGAAAAAAGAGTAATTTGGGCTTTGCTTCAAGCTACAGCGGCGGCTCAAAGTTTTGTTAGTAACGTTACAACAAAGGGCATGAAAAACTAGGGGTCATCCTTGGTCGGATATTACCGATTACACGTCTAATGAGCACAATTAGATGAAATGATATTTCGTCAGTTATTTTGCAGGTTTTAGTCTTTGTTTCGGTATGGTAAAATTATCATTCAAAAATATTTATTTAAGTGACATTCAAAAACGATACAGTTAGTAAGGTTACACGTTGGAAAATCATGAAAAAAATGAGGTTTTAAAACTTTTGTTCCCGATAGTTTCTATTCTGTAAACATCTGAAAATATAGTTTATAATGTAATTCATTGACTTATTGTAATTCCATCCAAAATACAGTTTGAAAATATGCTAAAACCAAGATTTTAAACAATAATATTTGTGTGTTGTCCCACATAATTATGCTAAAGCATGTATATTTTCAGATTCTCCATTAAGGGGGCAGGCACGGATCCAATTAATGGTAAAAAATATACAAACAATAATGATTCCCCTATTCAACCTACTCTTACAATCTGAGTTTCAACCATCTTGGCCATAAAACAGGGAAGAAATATTGATTTGGAACTTGTTTGTGAAACTCTATTCGTGTAATTGCCCCAATTTGTACACGAAAATAGTGCTTAGGCCTATATATATATTTTTTTACTGCTTTGCCAGTTTAGAGACTGAAATAATTAGTAACAATTAAATCCAACCTTAATAGCAAGTTGCTTTGAAAGAAAGAGGAAGAGTCAGAGAAGCAGATACGTGAAAGTTTGAACAAGCAATAAGAAATTTGTGAATTTTTGACAGTAGTAATCACTACACATATGGGAATTTCAAATTGACCGAATAGGTATTGTCACTGTGATGTAGCTGTGGACAACTCCCCCATTCGCTCCAACACACACAATGACCAAAATGTTATTTTTAAAAATGTATTAATCAGTAGGATCTTTTTCTTCCATGAGGACCTATAACAATATGCTATCTCCAATATATATTTGATTACTGCCCCGAAGGTAAAAGTGCCTCGAAGAATACCGCATATTAATGATATTTCTGTGTACGACAAACGGGAGAGTTGTCCACAAAAATGTCACAATCGACTCAGCAAATTGCCAAATTGAGATTCGCATCGATGTAGTGATCTCATTTTGCAAACATCCATCCGCTACGTTCCCTCACATAATAAGAAATAGGAACGGGCAGAATAAGATTTTAGAAACCCTGTCAACCAGTGACACCAATATCGATGGGGCTGATCATTCCCTCTATAAAGGGGGGGGGGGGGGGTATATTGTGGGGAAAATCCCCCCCCCCCCTCTAAACAGACCATAATTTTGCAGAATAACGAATGTATCGAGTAGCTTTCCAGTGCTGTTTAATACAAGGCTTCAACACGTGATAATGTAAATTTTCTTGCTTGCAATAATGTATATTTCCCACTCAGTGGGGCCCCCTTACAATGCACGAAAATGTGATTTGATTTGCTCTAAAATACAAGGCATCAACACTCCCAAATATTTTTTTCGCTCGGTCACTAGATTCCCTCGCCGTTCAATGGATACAAGGCCTTACAGTGCGGGGGAAAAGACAGATACTTTTCTTTGCAAAAAGAGAGGGCAAATTCGTTTTTCTGGTCCTCCTCACGAGACATAAAACTTTTATATCACATCAAATATTTTGCTGCTTAAGAAAGGAAAAGTTTTCGTGTGCTTAGATTACGTAGATTCGGCATTAAATATTGTAAGTTTTCTCATCGCTAAGATCCCTCGCATTTAAATAAATGCCGTAACAGTGTAGTGTAAGAACCAAGTCTATATCAGGACTCCTATTTAATTGTGTGGGTCAGGGCATACTACTCCTTGATTATTTGAGACAGTTTATAGCAAAATGAAGAGTTCCAAAACATATTTCAGTAACTGAATCAAACACATCTGACTATGAGACATCAACAGCAAATTCTACTTTATATCACTGAAGAGTTGAAGAAAAAAATGAACTCTTTGTAACCGTAACAGATATGACAGATATGACACAAAATCGACAGAGACTCGTGCATGTGTACAAGTTGAAAAGTCTGAGTTTTAGGGTTCAATGCTTCTAATTCACGTATTAACAGAAACTAATAAACATACTGTAAACTTAAGTTGATGCTGTGTAGCAATTAGATTACACATTTCATTGTCAAAGCTAAAAAAGTGCGTAACGGGCATGACAGCTTGTGCGTAGCCAAGATGACACTTTTGTCCACTTTAAAACGTTCATTTGGCCATGCAAATTGCTTCGTTACGTAACTTGTGTAAACGCTGTGAGAAAATATTTGCAGAAGGGTGTATGAACATGCAACCAATCGAACAGTTCTGGAATTTGTGAAGAACGCTATGTGTACTTTAAAAAAACATTTCTGGATCCTAACCTTATCACTAAGTGCACATAAATGCGATTTCATTATTTGGAAAGTGTTGTTATTGCCTTTACACTCCTGTCAAATATAAATGGCTCACAAATTATGCGATTTCTTGCACTTGAACATTTTATTTCATTTCCAATTTCCAAACAAATAATGTCATTTATCTCTTCTTTCATTGGATATATTAATCATGACAACTGTCAAATATTAAGTAGTCCATTTAATCCGTCGGAAAATTGATATTATTTTTCATTAAATATGCAGAAATTCAGAAACTGAACCAATCAGGCAGAGTTGGAAATAAAAGAGAGAACGTTTAAGGGCCTTGCCCTTTCAATGAGTGCCAAGAATGAAGGTAATGGGCACATCCTGCACCCCCATAAAAAAAAAAATTCTCGAACCTTAGGCCTGCATGTTTAAAATATTTCTTTTTTAATGTTTTCAAAGGAACAGGTACATCCCTTGATGTCCGTTACAATGAAATCAACACAGATTGTCGAGTCCCATGCATCCATGATGTGCCAACCGAAGAAGTTCATCGGGTGAGATGGTTCCAAGGCAGTCGAGATCGAGATGATGTCTTTCAGAGAGACGGACCTGCTGTGGTGTGGTGGAATATCATTTCAGATCCCTCTACTACGGGAAATTATAACATCACGGATGACTTTTCACTGGTCATCTACAACATATCGGCAAACAACGAGGGCGTTTTCAACTGTTACGTGACCCGGAAAACTGGGACAAACCCACACGAATACAACGTCAAAGTGATTGCATATGGTGAGTGAAGTTCAATAATTTTACATCTATAATAGCCTGAACAGCGCGTAAAAGAAAATATTAGAACCTACATCTTTGGCTCCAATAATGCTGAATTCATTCTTCGGATTTTATATATTTTTCAAATCTATTTCTTTATCTATTCATTCATTTATTCATTTATTTGTCAGTCTGAAATGATTTCAAAAAATTGAAGGCATTATTTGCCTGTTATGCCAAAATATAAAAGGATAAATTTTCTTTCAAATTCATCACGCAAAAGCTGGGAATTAAACATTCCTGTTTTGCTCGGATCTTACATGTATGGATGTAGCAGGTTCTGGAACCACACTATTTTACGATGAATATCTTATATTATGGTAAAGGTAATAACGATAACATATCTGGTAATAAACTTAACCAATGATGAATTATTAGATGCATTTCAAGCGCTATATGCTCAATATCGCAGTCCTGGGCCCTGCTTCATAAAATTTGTCATCAATGACAAGTTGCAATAACTGTTATAAGCTACTGGAATCCTTGCATCTGATTGGCTGAGAGCAAATTTGTCGGTAAAAATCACTTAGACACTTGATGAAACGCCCCCATACTAAATTTGTTAATGATATGATCACTACTCTAAATGCGAATGCCGAATGCCAAAGATACTTATGTACCTTTTGATGAAAAGCCAAAGCCAAATCATCCTCTTTTTAGTCTGAAAATCAATTGTTTCTCACTTTTTTAATATGGATAAGGCTGAGTTTTCTTTATTTCATTGTAATATTTGAAGTATGAAAAAAAAAGTTCGAGTGTTTGCATAATCTTCTTGATCGGTTGAGTGTTAAATGTTCTGTATTTGGCCTATCAGAAACATGGCTTTTCGACACCCCTAATTCTTTGTTTTCAATCCATGGTTTTGACTTAATAGTGAATAATAGAACCAACAGAACAGAGCGCGGTGTTGCTTTGCATAATTCTTTAGAATTTAACTATTATAATAGACCTGTATTGAATTATGTGAACTATTCTATAGGAGCAATTTGAAATTAATTTTGTTAATATAAAAATTATTATTATAATAAGCCTTCAAAATATTCTCTAAAACCAAATTTTCGGGAGAAGGATTGTTTTTTTGATGGATGGATTCAAAGTTGATTTTCTGAACTACGATTCTGACGCTTTCGTCCGTGAAGTTTATGGAACGCTTTCCTCATTTATATCACTTATTTCTAAACCAACTCGCATCGTAGAACAATTTTCCACCTTAATTGACGATATATTTACTAATTTTACCCTTTCCCCAAGCTGGCGTTGTAATTGCAGACCTGACGGATCACTTTCCCATATTTGCATATTTCCCCATCTTGCAGCAAACAAAATGCCCCTCTATAGTATACAAACTATTTTTTTTTTCTGAAGTAGATATTGACACATTCAAAGACAGACTAAGCAGAGTAGATTGGAATGATATATTCATGATGTGACTGATGTAAATAGTATTTTTGATGAATTTATGGCTAAATTAAATATTTTTGTCAATGAATGTTTTCGTATGAGAAAAATTAATCTTCAAAATAATTAAATAATTCCAAAATCTCCAGGGATAACTAAAGGCTTATTAAAATCAATAAATAGGCAAAATTATCTTTATATCGACAGGGTTACTACGTAGACAGGAAAAAGTCTTTTCAAGTCAATTCATGAATTGTAACAATGATGCAAAAACACATGGGGCGGTAGTCTGAAAATCTCTAATATTGTTGTATCTCCACTGTTAAGATAAAATTGGTCTTCTGAAAATTGTTGTAAATTTTGTTGTAACTTTTGTTGTATCTTTGTTTACTCTGTGCATGATCCTAATTTACATATGTTCCTTTTACTCATTTAAAGCCAAAGTTAAAAAGATGCTTCTATCAGGATATACTTTCTGTGAAAGTAAACTTTCTGTGTCAACTCTGCAGTCTTTTTCACAGTATCATCCTTTCTACCAATTTACTCATTACCGATATCATCATCATCAGTGGCGGATTCAGGGGGGGGGGGAGCACTTCCGGCCCCTGCCAACCCCTTTGAAAAAAAAATATGCATTGTGCCTCCTCTTTTAAACTGGTCCCCCATACCCCCCTCCTCCTCCCCGCCACTGAGCGAAATTTGGGGTCTGGCGAAAGAAAAAAAATTGTCGCACCCCCCCCCCCCTTTATACAAAATCCTGGATCCTCCCCCGGTCATCATCACCGTTATCATCATTTCATCATCAACATCATCGTCATTATGCTTTTAACTTAGGATTTAAATTGTTTATCCATTCTGCTTATTAAACATGTTTAGCTATTTCATATTTGTTTGGGGTTGCCATATTCTCAAGCAAATTGTTTACAATTGCAGTCCTTCTTCCGCAAATGATTTTATAGTCAATGAATTACAATAATTTGACAATTTATCATTTTGTGTTTGTTTTTGAAAAATTATCGTTACATATACATATACCTGTTATTTATGATTCATTGACAAAATGTACTTTCGTATGCTATTTTATTTATGTTACCGAAAAATGTTGTACTTATATGAATGCAGAAGAAAAAATATCAAATCAAATCAAATCATATGTGCGCTGAAGATACTTGCAAATTATTTCATCTTTTGTCGTATGTATGACATTTGCTCTTGCGCCAATGGCTCCGGTCTGACTTTGCCATGATAATCCTAAACCTAAACCTAACCCTAACCCTAATCCTGAACAAAAAAACAAAACAAAGAAACAAATCATGACCTTGACCTTAACCTTTGACCTTTCGAGATATGGACTGCGGAGCAATGGTCGCAGGAGTAAATGTCGGCGCCCCATTTTATCTTCCGTGGTAATTACAACAAAATATACATTATCTCATGACTTCGGCAATTTTTCTAGCTCAGAATCAGACAGTACATCCTCGAATAGCAAGATGGAGACTATGTGTGATTCAAGTGTCACAAAATGGGCGTGTCAAATGTAATATTAAGGCGGTTGTTAGGAAGATAATATCCCCCTAAAACAATTTTCTGAATACACCAACGTACAACAAAATCAGCGAGGTATTAATTATCTTCAGAAGATACAACAATAGTTACAATTTTCAGAATTCCACCCATGGAAATTAATCAATGAAGTTCTGAATAAACAGGAAAGGAATTGCACAATTTTCTAAGGTATAAATTGATGAAAGAACTATTGATGAGTTACAATTATTGCTGATTCACTATAATGATTATGTTGCTGAAGAGGGTCCAAATTTTGCAAGTAAGATATCAAACTGTAATAGAAATTTTTTTTGGTTACAAAACCCTAACCCTAATTTTATGTTCTCTACTCCTGTAAATAAAGGTGAAGTCTTTTACATTGTTAACAATTCTATAAGTTAACGTAGTTGTGGACATGATGGTCTTGATATTTTTATAATTAAGAAAATTATATCAAGTATTGTTGAACCATTTACTTATATGTGAAATCTCTGAGCACAGGTGTTTTTCCAAAAAAAAAAAGAAATTAGCAAAAATAATTCCTATATTTTAAAAACTGTAACCCCCTATCAGTATGAAATTACAGGCAAATATCTTTGTTAACCACATTTTCAAAATACTAGAAAAAATAGTTTTTACTCGTACAATGTCTTTTTTAAATAATGGTGATATTTTACATGAATCTTAAGTCCGATTTAGAAAACACCATAATACAACACATGCTTTCCTGTCTTTAATTAATAAGATCACAAGTTCGGTACCCATACAATAGGAATGTTCTTAGATTTCGCAAAGACACTCGACACTAAAGTTTCACATTATGACATAAGGGGTATTGTTTTAGATTGGTTTCGAAATTATTTATTCGAACGTCAACAGTATGCCTGTATTGAAATTTGCATGTCGCAGTTAAGACATAATGATTTTGCTATTCCACAGGGTTCTTTTCCAGGCCCTTTAATTTTTATTTTGTATAAAAATGACTTGAATAGATCATATAATTTATTGACTTTTATTGTGTAAGCAGATGACACTAATCTATTTCTTTTTTCGTATAAAAGCCTAGAAAATGTAAGTAATGTGATTAAATCTCAACTGGATTCAGTTGCAACATAGATTAAGGCTAATAAATTATCCTTAAATCTAGAAAAAACAAATTACATGTTATTTAGTAATTCTTTTAACAAACTACCTCATCCGATTATAATAGATAATATACAAATACATAAAGTGATTAAAACAAAATTTCTAGGCACTATAATAGATAATAAACTTTCATGGAAGCATCATATTGATAATGTATTTAAATTGATATCCATAAATATTAGTATGATTAACAAACTCAAATGGTCTTTTCCGCCAAACATTTTTTTATCGCTTAACTCCTCACTAGTTTTACATAATTTAGATATTAATGAATATTGGCCTGGGGAAACAGTGCGTCATGCCTGTTAGAGTTTTTTTTTCTATTACAGAAAAGGGTTATGCGAATCAATGTTAGTGTTAATAATCATTACCACCACACCGATGGTCTGTTTCACTCTAATAATGTACTGAAAATTTATGATATATAGTCTCAATCTTGCCGTACTTATGTTTCAGTATCATAATCGTGAGTTATCCACTGTCTTCAATGATATATTCATAATAAAATCAGATCCTGCCCTTTCCCATCTTCCCTTCCTAACCCCCCTCCCTGACTGTCACATTATCCTGCTTGTTCCGCCTTTTGTAAAGTTTAGTCCTGTTTCCAGCTTTCTCTTTGATTGAATGTGTGTTTTGTTATGTGCGTTTTGCTTATGATTTGTTTTCCATGGCCATGTATTTTTTCTTCCTTTTCTACTCTTCTCATTTCTTGTTCTTTCTTTTCCTTTTTGGGGCATGTTATGCGTGATTACCCGCTCTAGTTTTTTTAAATATATTCCACTTATAATTCATCATTTGGCCAGGGACCAGCACTTCTACCACTCTGCTTCTTTGATGGTCTATGTTTCTTTCTCATTTTCATACAGTTACTCTAATGCAGTCTTCACTGTTGTTGTTTTTTTCCTTAGAATTCAAACGTTAATGCTCTTTATTTTGATGTAATAATCGAAAATGTTTCTGCACTCATTTTCGGTGTCAATTATTTGTTTATATTGTTAATTGCACGTTAGTTATTGTTATATGAAAAATGCAAATGAAATGAAATAAAATCTGAAATCTGAATCAGAATCATGTTTCTTATAGGAAAGGTAACATCTCCTCACACATCGGCAGTACAATATGCCACCAGCCTTCGGTTGCCAAGCAGGTATAATCTAGTTAGAACCACTGTGGTCTCTGTTCTCTGGTACAAGACAAAGAACAGTGAGTACTTCAAGAGTGACGACCAACCCATAGCAACGTGGCCAGACGGTGAGAGACAGGGAGGAACAGAGGCTCAGTGGGAGAAATACTATTTGACCAACGACTTTTCATTGGAGATTCAAAATGTTTCCTTTGAGAACGAAGCTGTGTACAGGATTATTGTGGATTCTACAGAAGAGACCAAGCCGTTGGCAAGTGATACAAATGTGACAGTTTATGGTACGTGTATAGGCCTATTTTAGTCCCCAGTGCCTATAAAATGGCGTGGTGTAGTAGATGAGAGATGAAACAACTATGCATTTTGTTTTCAGGGGAACATTACATTTCCTCCAATGACATTCGTCAAAGATGAAAGTTATTGCTTAGATTGCTATAGGTTTTGTAGGTTGGTTTATGATTGGTTTTAGAGTGTGATAGGGCTGGATATGGCATTTGATCCAATGTGAAATTCCAGTAGAATTGTCACAGGTGCATACATTTCGTAGAAACTACAATGACCACCGAGGGCAAGATTTGTACAGAACGTACGATATTACGATGGATATATGCATATTTTGTATTCTAAATTCTCTTTCAGTGCTACCAAGGGAGGTGCCATTAATGCAACATTTCATTCAATTCAACGCATCTTTCATCAACTGTTCGGTTGATCACGTGTACCCACTACTATATCCTGAATTAGAATTCATAAGTAATCATCAAATTTATGAAATTCGGAATGAAGACGGAACGTATAACACATCCGTAAGTGGAAAAGTCCCGGCTATAATTCACAACAATACCGTGGAATGCTCCTTCCCGCACTTCAAATACACTGGAAAGTCATCCATCCTTATCAACTACTCTTTCGAAGATGAGGCACCGCATCCTAAAGGTGAGTAGATTAGTTGGTTTTTCAGTGTTTTACTAGAATAAATAATATTACATGCCTTTTATAAATTCATTACCTCTGGGGTTTTGTGATACTGTTATTATAACTTTTACCAAAATTTAAGAAAGAATTCGATGCATGCATAATAATATGACCAGGGGTGAAATCGTACATGTATGTTTTAAATGAATTTTTAAATAGAAATACTATGATTTTTCTGACTACTAATAAATTGTCTTTCGCTTACCTGGTATAGGTAATAAATGCAAATATCATTCTGACTACTCAAGTAAAATTTAAGTTGTTTACTTTATTCGAAGCAGGCCTAGTTATGGTATTTTTTTAACAGACTGTTCTGCATCTACCTGCATTGACCAAACTGCAAAAAAGGTTGGAATAGCCATTGGAAGTCCATTTGTTATCACTTGTCTTATTACTGTGGCTGTATTTGTACGTAAGTATAATTGTAACCATAATCTAAAAGAAATACACCAACATAAACTGATAAATATGATAACAATGATATAGATGAATCAACATACATGTAAATTGAAAAGAAAAAAAAAATCAAAATGAGGGAATCAAGGTCATCTTACGGGAGCTTTAAAGGCTACCATATGAATGATAACCATTGAACAGTATGTCAGAATTAATTACAAATAGTTATATATCAGATGTGCAAATCTTAGCTAAAATTGATTTACAAATTTCAAGCTGTTTAATCATTTAAGCCCTACGAATAAAAATTTTAATGAATACTTAATTTAGGTTTCAATATTTTTGCAGACAGCTTTCTTGATTTTCCTGATTTCACTGTGTCTTATATTTATTATATTGAATTCCGTATTCCTTTACCATTGCAGGGAAAAGGCACATACATGTAAAGCAACATCGACAGAAAGATGTCGAAAAGACAACCCCAGAGCTAGAGCCAATCGTCTGATCATGAAACGAAGGTTTACAGTATTCATACCTTAATACACTAACAGGTTCCAAGCTGATTATGAATATAGGAAGAAAAAAGTTTTAAAAAAGTTTTTAATAGAAAAAAAAAATTAGGGACTTTTTAAACATTTCTCCTATTTTGGCAGTTTGCTCCGTATTATATATTACTTTCCTCTGAGAGTGACATTTTCTAGATGTAATATTTTAGTATTATACAAATATATCATTCCATTATAAATTTTACACTTATAATGCAGTTGTAAAGCCACCAATTGTTGCAGTGTTTATAATTTGTATCTATAAGAAACGTCGGTATCCAGCTCAAATATACAGAATCCAACGTTCTTAGTTGTAGTTTCATTGACAACGTTTACTAAAATATGTCATTTTGACAAGAAGAATTGGATATGTTTGTCAATTTCATTTGTTTGTAATTGTAACCTGCCTCCCTTTATTATTTTGTCTAATATAATAATGAAATGTGATGGGTAAGCAAACAACATATAAAAGCTTTTTTTAATCGCCCAGGTACAGAGCTTTTTGATTCGCCTTTGCTTTTGATTGGAAAATATATCGTTTTAAAATTCAATATTTTCTATGATAAGTCACTGTAATTCTCCAGGACGATTATACTGACCACACGGAAAACAATAGAATAATTTTGGTGATATTAAGTGTTTTTGATACCAATTTAGCAGTGATTGAGCGAGAGAGGACTATATACACTGCAGTAGCCCCAAACATCCAATTTGGTGTCTTGGCTTTCTCTTCTGCGATGTTCAACAGTGTAAGTGCGTGGACTTGTAGCTACTTTGAACTTTGATTTTATTTCACACCAGCGAAAATGCTGAAATCTTAGATCATTCACGGGGAATGCATCACGAATATATATAAGTGATCATATTGAATCTATTTCATGATATATAGAGTACCGAAGTGTGACGTCATCAAATTTTGATTTTTGTATTTCAGTATTTTTAGGACCATATTTAGGTAGAGCATGATGGAAAACGTTCACAAATCAATTTTGAAATGAATCAGTTCATGGTGGCCCAAGGTATGGCTATATGAATATCTAATTAGCCCCATTGAAGTCAGTGTAAATTGGCCTGGTTCTTAACAGTTTAGAACCAGGCCAATTTAACACTGACTTCAATGGGGCTAAGGAGGTATTCATGCGGCCATATCTCGGGGCCCAATGAGCCAATTGCCATAAAATTTGGGCTCTGAATGTTTTTCACCATGTTCCTTTGAGATATGGTATAAAAAATGTCAAAATGAAAAAAAATTGCTTTTTGTGACGTCATCACTTCGGTACTCTATATCATCGTCTTTAATTGCTGAAGGTTACAGCATTTGAATTATTTAGTGCCATTTACTATTCATCAGTACCGTGTGACTTCTTGTGATAATAACTAATCTTCGATCATATAGCTATCATCCCTTCACTATCTCCCTGTGAGACATTATAGATCTACGTTTATTTGATCATCTCTCTACGTTGAAAGTGGTCTTCATCATTTTTACATTAGCGCCATCTTGATGCTACGTTAGTTTACTGCACATTCAAACAAAATGCCTGAGGTAATTACGCATAGCAATGTTAAATCAATTGCCGATGACGTCATTAAAAACTTCATGAAAGGTTTCTCAGCACAATGCACCAAGCGGTCCGTGAAATAGTAGAAGAAGTATTCAAAAGGATCGTGGATCGAATTGAGGTCAATGAAGGGAGGATAATGCATTTGGAATGCAAATTGGCAGCCAAAGAGAAGGAGATCGCGACGCTAGCCAAAGCCTTCGACGATCAACAAGAATCGCTTCATATGCTTCAACGATTAACGAATGATCAAGAACAATATAGTAGGCGGAACTGTTTACGTTTTTATGGAATTCCTGAATCGGAGGGAGAAGATAATAATAATAATAATAATATAATAATAATAATAATATAGGACATTTATATTGCGCAGCCACTATATCAATATTTCGATAAATCCATTAAAAAACCCAATAGTATGTTCTCTTTCAGAGAGGAAATCAGTTATTTTTGTCGCATAATTGTAAAATTGCATAATCAGTTGAATGATTCTCTCTGAATCCATATTCATTAAGAATTAACAAATTATTCAATTTCAAGAAAGCATATAATCGTTGATAAACTATTTTTTCTAGTATTTTCGAAATGCTTGGTAACAAAGAAATTGGTCTGTAGTTAACAATTTGAGATGGATCATCTTTTTTATACATCGAACTCGAAGTTATTTTTGCAATTTTCAATGAGTCTGGAAAAATACCTTGGGAGAGAGATAAATTGAAAATATATGATAACGGCGAAGCTATGAAGTGAATTGTTTCCTTTATTAAAAAAATACTTAATTTGTCATGACCGCTAGATTTGGTGCATTTTAGAGAACGTACAATATCTAAAATGTCATTGATATTTGTTGGATTGAAAATAAGCGAGTGCTCAACAATGTCATATAAGTATTTTGAAAAATCATTTTCATCAGTAACTATTTTTGATGCTAAGTTTAGGCCAATATTAGTGAAGAATGTATTAAATGCATCGGCAATATCACTTGGATCTTGAATGTCACGCCCATTGTCTACAAATTCGATATTATTCAGAGTATCCCATTTCTTACCTAAAATGTCATTAATTAATTGTTTGCCATAATGCTTTATTATTATCTTTATTGTTTTCAATTTTATTCGAAAAATATAATTTGCGAGCTAAACGAATAACTGATGTTAATCTATTACGGTATTTTTTATATTTATTTTGATTTTTAATTCTAGGTGATTTGATTTATATTTTGTATAAACGATTTCGGGTATATATCGATTTCATTATACCTTGAGTAATCCATTGTTGTTTATTTTTATTTTTATATGAATTAATTCTTGATAGGGGTACATTCTCCTATGTACAGCCCAAGTACCATTCACACTGAAAGGCAATAAGTTTGTTGATGAAACATATATGAATAATTGATTCATAGCAGACTTCTCTTTAAATATAGATAGGTTTAATTTAATTAGCATTAGGGGTTAAACTGAGGAAAGAACTTGAATATCATTGCGGAGTGAAATCAAAATCTAACTATAGAATGGAAAAATTTTATTGTAACACGGTGTATTTAGTAAGCAGTCAAGAGGCAATTATTGTAATATAAAAATGTTATCATTTACATGTATTAAGTCGAAAATAAATGTGTAAGTATATGTACCCTATAATGTACAACAGATTGCATTTGTTTGTAGTTCTCCAATTAAAGGTTGCTCAATCATAATAGGGGAATGTTCAAAGAAGCGAGAAGTATAGTGGAATGTTTAAAGAAGCGAGAGAGAAAGAGAGAGAGAGAGAGAGGAAACAGTGGGAAACAGTGGTGGGGAAAAATGAGTGAGAGAGAGAGAAACAGTGGAAATATGAGAGGGTGAGAAACAGCCAGTGGGAAATTGAGAGAGAGAGACAAAAAAGACATGCAGGGGGATAGAAATTATAAAGAATACAGGAGAAAGAGAGAGAGGGGAGGGGGAGGGGTTAGCAGCTGTGATGAAAAGTGGTAAGATTTGGAGGGCTTCCACTGGCATGTTTGTGATATTTTTTTGCCCTGGTAGGTTAAGTAATTATGCATTGAACGAATTGATAAAAATCTTAGAACATACACTGAAAAATGTATATCTTATGGAACTCTATGGAACTATGGCATCTTAACTTATTAGAATACAATATTCAGTTTCCATTCAAATAAATAACAATATTGACAGATGTTAGATCAGTGGCGGATTTAGGGGGGCACACCCGGTCCGTGCGCCCCCTCCCACTTTGGAAGAAAAGTATGCATTGTGCCCCCCTCCCCCCTTAACAGGCCAACAAAGCATATTACATTGTTGCATACCAATAGCTAACCAACAAAGTACCTCCATACATAGTAATGTTATGTCCAGTATGCATGCCATACAGAAGAGAATGAGATATAAGAGTTAAAAATTAGGGAACATAAAGTAATCAAACCATGCTTTCATATGGTAACACTATATTCACTCATTAAATGTCAGAGGCACAGACATGATAGCCAAGTGACGCTGTGTTGAACGCTATCGAGGCAAAGCCTGGGGTTTGTACATGAATGTCAGAATGGCTCAATACATCAGTGATAATAATAGACCTGTTTACTAAGTGATTCAAATTTTATGCATACTTTTGAAACAAAGGTTGTTCTTGACAACCTGAAAGCTTGCCAGAGGCTTGTCAGACATAGCAAAAAGTAATGTATGCAAACTGGATTCCAAGTATTGTACTTCATTCATTAATAACAGGTTAATGGAAAACCTCGTTACTAGGTCCCCAGGAAAGAAACATCCATGAATTTGAATCGCTTAGTAAACAGGTCTATTAGCAAACATTCACCTTGAAGCTGGGGGAACTCAGCCATGCAGAGGAATTAAAAAAAGTATTTATGAGTAACGATCCTCATTTGCATGGGTATTCCAACAACAAATCCATGCCATACATAACTTATTCATCCACGATAGTAGGCTGGGGCATAAAGTGTATTCGCGGGCAAGATCAAATTCAAAACACTTGCATAAATTATATTTCAAAACATGTGCCCGAAAAAACGCAAAAACAAACAGGCAGGCTCAAAAAGGCAAAACAGACCAATGCTTGTTCATATAGTAACCGCTCTATATGAGGTGACGGGGGTGGGGGGGGGGGGGGTGATAATCGACTGACATTGACGGAAGATAATTATACAAATGGTGAAAGCGTACAAAATAATTAATTGGATATCAATGTGACGAAGATGTTGATTTCCTATTTCAAAAACGCTATCTCTTTCCTATTTCCTTTTTGATTGAAGGATAAAAAGTTTCACACTCTTTGGGAGTAATAGTAATTTGTTCAAAAGCGGGCCCTCAAAATAATTGTAGGCTATAACGTGACTTATGCCAATGCCCTTGCCATAACTAAACTCACTACTCTATCTGAAAGAAGAGATTCCCTTTTGCTAAGCTTTGGACAAAAAATCAAAAACTCTGATCACCACAAACACCTTCTTCCCGTCCCTAGATGTAATTCAAATTTAAGACAGCTTCGTAACATGACTGGCTTCCCTACAATTAAATGCAATACAGAGCGATATCGAAAATCCACCATCCCTAACCTTGCCAGAATCTTGAAATAAACTCCCCCCCCACGCTTTGCATCCCAAACATTTTCATTTCTCAGATTCCATACCTAGATGTAATGACTCATTTTACATGGCTATGGCTTTCTAACTTGGTTATATTTATGTATTGCTCCCAAATCTTCTCATTTCTATCTATCTCCTTCCTTCTTTCTCTTCCCTTTTCTTTCCTATTATTTACTTTTCTTTCTTTCTCTCACTTTTCACACTTGTTATCTTATTATTTATGTAGCGTAAATCTTAGTATTTTTGTTTTGCTTCCAATTATGTATCTTTTCATATATTTGATGCGATTCTATTGTATATATGCACATATATATCTGATTGTAAATTGACCCCTTCAGCCCCTGTGCTGCTGGTCAATCATCATATACCATAATAAATAAATAAATAAATAGTGTTCATTGTTTGTACTTCTTTTCGAAGATTACCATGAAATAGAACTTGAAGCAAAGTAATTTGAACATGTCAACATACTTTGTTTGGACAAAGTTCTATTTCGACCCCTTTCTCTATGTCTAAGACTGAAGAGTAACTGTCACTTTGAATGACATAATAATCTTTTTTCCCTTCTCCTTTCTATTCTTTTACCTCTTTCTCAAATTACTATGAAGTTGATTAAAAAAAAAATCATTGCGATGAAATTCTCATAAACTAGCAAGGGCTCCTGGAAACACTCGGTCGATTATACTAATAATCAGTATGTTGTAAATATAAATAAAAACAAATTTGGTTGTCCGTTTTCTACTGCCGTATCTTATTATTTCTATATATATCGTCAGCAATTTTGGAGACACTTAAATTAACACTAGAATATAAATGTACGTATGCTAAAAGGTGTAATATATTCTTAATCATTGGCCTGTATCACTTTATAATTAAAATATCAGAAAAGGATTTAAATCAATACATTCTAGTACACGGTATCATCTGCTAACAGTTTACATTGGGGCTGCCATTTTCTTGATGATATGGAGTTGTACATGAACCACTGGAAACCGTTGCCGTCAGGAAGATTTCTTTAATCCTCGAGCTAAATTGCTTCTCTTCATTACAAAAAATTCCCATATATGATCAAAAATACATAACAGGTGTATACATATATTCTAAAATTTGAAATTTATAGATTTCTCTTTGAATTCTCTGGTTTTGCTAAATAGAAATCGATTTCTTGAGCTTGTCTGGCAGAGCAGAACATAATGGCTTGTCTCGAGTGGTTGGGTTGCGGGAGCGGGATGGGAGCGGGAACGGGCACACCCTTTCGAGACAAGCCCCCGGTTATCTCGAATGGACGCGTTCCCAGCGAGAAGTTCAATGAACGCGCCACTTCGAGACAACCGGGGGGGGGGGGGGGGTTGGCTTTCCTCGAATGGGTGTGTTGAGTAGACTTTTGTAACATACGTTTTAGAAATTTTTGAAAAATGTACTCTTGCTGTTTTTTTCGATTTTCTTTTGTGTCTAAGATGTAGAAAATATAAAAAACATTAAAAAAAAAAAAGGAAATCATTATTTGTGCCAAATAAATAGGAGAATTGAATAATTATGCAATAAAACACACGGGGACGAAAGGGCAAGTGGCGTAGCTAGGATTTTTTATTTTATTTTATATTTTTTTGGGCGTGACCTGTTAAATATTGTGAAATTGTGTTACAGACATGTGCTGACATAAGCCAAGGTGTGTTTATCATCTTTCCAAAGTTAGAAACACCTTTTAATGCCACCATCATTCTATCAATACCCACTATCAAAAGTCAAAACGCATATCAAAAGGTCGTTTGTACCCGGCCCCCCAACTCCCCATACAAGGGGTAGGCCTATGCTCGTACCTCCTTTTCAAAAGTGAACCCCTATCCCGGAGAAGTTGGAATTTGTTTTACCCCCCTATCCCGGGGAATTTTCTGAGATATTGAACCCCCTATCCAGGCAAATTAACCCCCCCCCCCTCCTATCCCCGGGGAGGAAACCACCAGAGTCTGCGAAAATTGACCCCTATTTACATTTTCCCGGGAATATTTTTTCATCTAAGATAAAAAGGCGTCTTAATTCCGGTAAAATATCAGCTTTCATCTTTATATATGCACAATTCATTGTCATAGAATGCTACTTACATTAGAATTTTACATAATTATTGTTATGATTTATTAAAAAATATTGACATCGTCATATAATATGAATAAAACGGAGGTACTTACCTCATTTTTCCAAAGTCATGCTTTCAGCGATATCAGCGGGGAAATGTGGAATTGTCATAGTCTCAAGACAAGTCGTTACGTGTTATTTAAATTCATTGCAAAAATTAATAACGATCGATCGCTATGAATCAAGCTCTAATAGCGTTTGATTGAGGGGGGGGGGGGGGGGCTTTGTGTTACGGATTTTAGCGATTGATTGCCATTAGCGCTTGATCGGAGTTTAGCGATTAATCGCTAAACACTCTTTATGTTACGGGGCCCAGGTCACGCCAAACAAAAATAATAATAAATAAATAAATACAAAAATCCTAGCTACGCCACTTGCCCTTTCGTCCCCGTGTGTTTTAATGCATAATTATTCAATTCTCCTATTTATTTTGCACAAATAATGATTTCCTTGTCAAAAGCTTTTTTTAGATACTGTTTTATTAAATTTTCTACATCTTAGACAAAAGAAAAACGAAAAAACCAGCAAGAGTACATTTTTCAAAAATTTCTTAAACGTCTGTTACAAAAGTTTACTCAACACACCCATTCGAGGAAAGCCCCCCCCCCCCGGTTGTCTTGAAGTGGCGCGTTCATTGAACTTCTCGCTGGGAACGCGTCCATTCGAGATAGGGGGGGGGGGGGCTTGTCTCGAAAGGGTGTGCCCGTTCCCGCTCCCATCCCGCTCCCGCAAACCACCCATGCGAGACAAGCCCTGTCAAACACATAGGTAGGCTGTCGAGGAGGTGCTACTGGCGGCTCGGCAGCTGCTCCAGAAAGCCAAATCCGTTTTTCTGAAATCGTCCATAAGCTCTTCTATTATGGACGCGCAGATGGTCCGCACTCCCACTCGGCCTTGAACAACTGCCGCAAGACAGTAAATACGTATGCAAGGGAAAGATAAGGAGGATGTTCCGGGCGTCATTCTTGAGACACAACATCCACACGCAGGACCACGAACTGTTCTATCGGGACGGGTACACCTCTCGGAGCGCGGAAGTGATCTGCTGTTCTTCGACTTCAGAATGCTCTAATACTTGCTGCCCCATTGAAGGAGGACGAAAAGCCCCTATACTCTATCCAAGTGCAGTTTGGCAAAAAAAAAATGGGAAAAAAATTGGACTGTTTTTGGATGGGTTTTTCATTATTTTCCCATCAGTTCAGGTCAATCGTAGAGGGAGGGGTTCTATATATATAGGTAAAGAAAAACGGGAGATGGGTATCAGTGTCCCTGGAAACGCCTGTCCCGGGACGCCAGCTGGATGTCTTCCTCCCGGCAGGTCACGTGACCAGGTTCCCCTCCTAGAATTCATGTTCAGGTCTTGAAGCCTCTCTCCCTCCTACATGTACATGTGTATATTCTGACACATTTGAGAAGTTTGTATTGAATAGATGATTGGGGGGAATCCGCGCCCCAGGAAACTCCTGTCCTGGGATCCCGGCTGGATGTGTTCCTCCCGGCAAGTCATGTGACCCGGATTCCCCTTTCGTCATTTGATTTCAACTGAATACTTATTGCACTATTACAAATCTTGTGCTAATGAAAAATATGATGGAAATTGGTTTTGATACCTGGGAATTGTCCCCAGTGGAATAAAGTTGAGAAAATGGCAATTTCATGTGTAAACTGTATTTATTCTCGCAATACGATTATTCGAATCAGCGAATAATTACATTTGCGAGAGAATACAGGGTAATACACGGTTAGGGCGATGTGCACTGCATTAGCTTGCTATATTCTGTTTCCACGGCGTTTGCAGACGACCAATATCAAAGCGCGCGCTTTTGGGCAAACGCGGGATACCGCACTGCAAAGAACACGCCTACCCCACCGTATGCCTGGGATTGGTGGACAACTGCGCATTAAGCGCCATATAACGGCGTCCTTGGAGACAGCCAATCAACTTGTGCGCAGGCTCGGGTTAGCACCACCCCTACGCGTAGAGTAGCCAATCAAAGGTGCTAATCAACAGAAGGAACGCGCACATGGTTCTCCGAATCTGAATCATGCTTTCAGTCTCAACTCAACCTCTGGGGACAATGGATGTTAGTTTGCCCTCCCTCCCTCCCTGTATAAAGTACAGTAACTGGTAGGGCAGGGGATAAGTACATGACCATAACAAGGTTAAGGTGGAGGGAAAAGTATTACATGTAAATCTCAGGGAAATAGTCAGCCATGCGGCAAATACCGCAGTATATAATGTCGGGCTTGGAAACCTAAAAATTTGTTGGACAATGTATGTGTATTTCTTGGTGAGGATATTGTATTTTCTCATTCATTCATTGGTTGGTGGGTTATGCTTGGAAACCTAAATAATAATGTTAAAAAATAATAAATAAGAAATGATTGGATAATGGGACATCCAACCCTCACTGTTTGATGCTCTTAACTGATATATTGTACTGGTTGGTTGGTTTTAACCTTACAAAATTGTTTTAAGACTGAAATAACTAATGCACAACGGCTTTGGACCACGTTGACACATACCTTTTGCTGAAGCCCAAACTTGACACAAAGAGGATTTTGATACTTTTTTAAAAACCCTGGTGCTCAGAAGTACAGTAAGGAATGAGGTATCATTGGACGGGATGCTATTTTTCTTTACCATAATATAAATCTCAATATCACAAACGCTATTTTTTTATCATAAGAAACATAAAAGTTGAGCATCCATTTTTTATAAGCACTGTATACACAGGCGTAGCCAGGATTTTTCAATGGGAGGGGGGGGGGGGGTAGACGTGAAGGATCCAACTGCATAGCCAGGATTTCATTTAAGGCGGGGGCGGTTGTGGGGCACGCGAAGAGTGCGAAATTGGTAATGAGCACGTAAAGCGTGGGTGCAGGGAGGGGAGTTTCCCCCTTTCCGTGCGAAGTGCGAAAGCTCTTAAGTTTATAGCAAATTTGAAAGATAACGGCTCGTAACACTTTTTTTTAAGGCGGAAAGTTAGTTCGACTCCCTGGCTGCTTTCCAGTTATTTGGACGCAATACTTCACTGTATCTAACATGTGTGGGTGCAGGGAGGAAGAGTTTCCCCCTTTCAGCGCGAAGCGCGAAAGCCCTGACGTTTAAGAGAAAGATAAACGGCTCGTAGCAAACATTTTTTGAAGCAGAAATTTAAGGTTCGACGCCATGACTGCTTTTCAGTTATTTGGACGCAATACTGCACTGTTTGTGACAGGGGTGGGTTCAGGGGGAGGGGGGGGGGGGGGGGCCCTTCCAGCGAAAACTCTGACGTTATAGCAAATTTAAGAGAAAGATAAACGGCTCGTAACTTGCTATCCAAAAGCACAAAATCCACCTTTTAATCTTACAAAATTGTAATCAAAAGTTGAGCATCCATTTTTTATAAGCACTGTATACACAGGCGTAGCCAGGATTTTTCAATAGGGTGGGGCAGACGTGAAGGATCCAACCGCATAACCAGGATTTCATTTTAGGCGGGGGCGGTTGTGGGGCACGCGAAGAGAGGTGGGAGTTTCCCCCTTCCTGCGCGAAGCGCGAAAGCTCTGAAGTTTTAGAATTTGAGAGAAAGATAACGGCTCGTAAGGTTTTTTTTTTAGGCGGAAAATTAGTTTGACGACGTGACTGCTTTTCAGTTATTTGGACGCAATATTGCTCTGTATGTAACGGGGGGGGGGGGGGGTAGGGAGGGGGAGTTTCCCCCTTCACGCGCGAAGCACGAAAGCTCTAACGTTTTAGCACCCTTTTAGCGGAATGTTAGTTCGACGCCCTGGCTGCTTATCAGTTATTTTTAACGCAATACTGCACCGTGTAGGGTGGGTGCAGGAGGGGGGGGGGGATCTTTTTTTTTTTCTCCAATTTTTAACCCAAAAAAACGCATTTTATTGTGCATTTTACCCACTAAATTTTTGCATTTCACCATCGCAGTTGAGCGGTAGAGAAGCTTTTAAGCTATTTAAGAACTATATACCGGGGGAGCGAAATTACGAGATCCTAAAAGAAAGTAATTATGCAAGGAGCAAAGCGACCAAGCTTTGGAAAATTTTCGCATTTCAAACCTTAAAAACTAGATTACTAGTTCATTTACCATGCGGATTTGGGTGCGTGATCCGTAAAGATTTTGGTTTTCTTCATTTCCCCCTATTTTTTTCTCTCATTAGCGTTTTATGCGCCCCCTCCAAGTGCTGCCTCCCTGCCCGCTAGATACACCACTGAGCGAAGAGACCAAGCGGGATGGGAGGCGTATCCCCCTCCTACATCAGGGAATTTTTCAAAAATCTGTAGATATAACTTGCATTTTAGAGCATCCCCAAAATGAAAAGAAGGGATGCACGGATCTACGCCAATGAACGGAACCCTTAATTGAGAATAACAATGCGAGCGAACGAATTTTCTTCGATAATTTCATATTGAAAATAATGGCATTTCTTATTTCCTTACTTCTAATCATTAAAGATTTTGATTAGATTTCAAGATCAAACATCGTGAGTTTGGATAATTATTAGTTTTAAGTTAATGTATCATAATTCTTATTTATTTTAATAAAAACATATTGGGTGTGATAATATAAGCCATCCCACCTCATTTTTTCATATATATATATACCCCATCCCCCGGGATCGAAACGGATGGTAAACAGGGGTGGGGCAGGGAGAGGAAAGTTATTCCCCCCCCCCCCCCCTTCGTGCGCAAAGCGCGAAAACTTTGACGTTTTACCAAATTTTGAGAGCCAAATAACGGCTTGTAGCGCTTTTGGGCCTTTTTTATATGCTGAAGTTTGATCTTGGATATGTTAAGAGAAAAACACCCTCACCCCCCCCCCCCCCCCGCACACACATATAAATAAACTCCTCAAAAAAGGAAGGACCGGGTAGCCTTGGCAGCAGTACCAGACCAACCTTTGATTACAGTCGCTGTGGCCGGTCGCGCTTCGGCCTTGTCAGCCACCAGCGTGCTGTAATCGACGTGGACAGCCCCCTTCATAGATCTTCGTTCGCGCAGCTAAGCCAAGATATATAAACTCCTCAAAAAAGTTTGGAATCTGACTTTGATTGATCATTTTCTCCCTTTTGCAACTTTTGAATTTTGACCTTGCCCCACATTTCAAGGCACTGCACCTCCATGTGAACGATAATCATATCATGTAGGTATCATTTTAAAGAGAATGAAATGATCTTTTCAATCAAACATCATATTCACTAAGACTCGGGAGAAATGATCGATCAAACTCAGATTTCCAAACTTTTTTGAGGAGTTTATATATCTTGGCTAGCTGCGCGAACGAAGATCTATGAAGGGGGCTGTCCCACGTCGATTACAGGCACGCTGGTTTGCTGACAAGGCCGAAGCGCGACCGCCACAGCGACTGTAATCAAAGGTCTGGTCTGGTACTGCTGCCAAGGCTACCCGGTCCTTCCTCCTGCAGCGTTT